>JACCPG010004721.1:0-11024 GCA_016069955.1 Drepana arcuata | reverse complement strand
GAATTTCTTCTCAGACGTATGCAGGTTTCCTCTCGATGTTTTCCTTCACCGTAAAGCTCGCGGTGTGACTAATCACTGTACTTAAGTTCAGAAAAACTCATTGGCACAGTCGGGATTCGAACTTGCGATCTTTGTGTCGCAGGCAACTGCTCGAACCACTCGGCCACCACGGCTTTTTTTTCATATTTTCTTTTATAAAAAAATATCTATGTCCACCCGTGCGAAGTCAGGATGGACCGCTAGTCTATTATATAGCGGATTTTATGATCAGATTCGTTAGTTGTGTTTCTATTTATTCATATCAATGCTGATACTTAGTCCACTGTATCGTAACTATGCAGGATTAAAATAGACTAGTTATATCAGTAGTGCGTGCGACCTACAGCTTTCATTCAAGGGTTCAGAGACATCTGAAACTTCGCCGGGCACTTTGCAATACAAATGTACGTCCATAAATGTATACATAATACGTATTACTGACAAAATCCACACGGTTAGGCCGCAAGCTCTTGCCGCTTACATTATTAAATGTAGCGGCTTTACCATCACAGTATTTCGCAGAAAAAATCTTTATTTAGTAATGCTATTCTGTTATTGCTAGCTTGTTACTGCTATTTACTCTGTTACCTGAATATTCAATGAAACTGTTCGAATAACTCACGATACAGTATATTGTTTGAAATAATAAAAAGACGTAACAGACGTTCTAACCGTCTACTTCGAATTGTCGTCAAGAGTGCTCGGCGAACAACGGAAACGGCGAACATGTATGAAGTGACTGATGAAACCAAAGAGTTCTCTTAGTTTAGAGAAAGCTGGCCCCTGCTCTCTCTGCCTACAACCTCATTCAACCGACAACAACATTCATCAGTCATATAATACAGTCAATTATTATAATATACTAGCTGTCCCGCAAAGCTTCGCCCGGGTGAAAAAGTAAAATTTCCTGAAGCACGTTAGCAGCGCCATCTATCGGGTCCAATTGTGATGTAAGCTATCCTATCTTTTAAGTTGGATCAAACTGCACACGGTGTGCGAATTTGATTGAAATCGGTTAAGTAGTTTAGGAGTCCATCGCGGACAAACAACGTGACACGTAATATATATATATATATATATTAAGATTATTAACGCGTTTGCTTGGAACAACACCCACCAAATATGTCGTTAATATTCAACAGGCTGTAGGATGGGATTATTTAGTTATTATTTCAAATTATTACGTGAAATAAGGGTCGAATATTCAGGCTATGTCGAACGCGCTGGAAGAAAAATCTATTGTATTTACTATTTGTATACAAAATAATAGGTTGTAAAATAAATTTTAAATCATTTTAAAATTACAAGTTAGTACCTATGTATCGCGTTTGTCCTAAGAATCCAAACATAGATTACATACATATAGTGGAGAGCCAGTGTTTTCGAAGCTAATGAACCTCTTCCGCTTCCTCCACGGCCATCAGTCAACATTTAATACACATTCGTCATTTTCTGAGCAACTCTTAGCATTTCTTCTGCACGTGTGTATGTCACTGTACTCCTCCTAAGCGGCGGGTGGATACGAGACTATTGGACCCAATAGGTGGCGCTACCATCGTATTTTTCACCCGTGCGAATCTCGGTGGGTACTTACATGTTTAAAATAAACCCATATTATATTATAATCATTTACTTGAACTTCAGTTAAGTCAACTACTTGAAGTACAGTGATAAGTCACACCACGAGCTTTACGGTGAAGGAAAACATCGAGACGAAACCTATATACGTCTGAGAAGAAATTCAAAGGCGTATGTATAGTCGTGCCTGAGTAACGGCGATGGACTCGCCATCTATCACGTTGGCACCTAATATACCTCTGGCGGAAAGTGGGTGTGTGGGTATTACCTATACACCTCTGCCTACCCCTTCGGGGACCCTTGTGGGAAGGCGTGAGGATATATTATTATTATATACTTGAACTTAATTTAAGGATAATCCGATAATATAAATTTAGGTCAATAAATTAACGCGCTGTGCTTATTCGTTAAATGCTGTGAGCTAGCATTCAATCCTCCTTATAGGAGAATAGATAACCTCCCCTTTTCAAATAATCAAATGGATTTTCTAGGAACGACATTCCAATTAGAGCTGAATTCCAAGTAGAATATCCGGTCGGTCTTCTGATAAATTTGTGACGAAAGTAACGTTTGAACAGAAACTCCGAGACATCATTAGTCGTGTAACTTAAGCTACAGACGAGACAGATTTTAACAATAATAAAATATCGTCTAAATTACAAAATATTGCTTGAAAAATCCAAAAGCTTTCCCCGCAAGCTTATACTTTATTCTGTCTCGTGAGCATTGTCCGTAATTAAACCATCTTTTAGTTTTATTACCTGGTTAGGAGTATGACAACAGATAGCAGGTTCTAACTCTGTACTTACCTGTAGGTTATGCTCAGTGTAGTTACACACTCACACATTAAGATGATTGAAAACACGGTTTACTTATAATCTTTATCTTGAAAGTCTATAGTTAGCCGTAAAGTGGTTACATATATTGTTGTACCTACGGTAGAGGTGACTATGCCATTTCACAGAATGAACACGAGGTCAATTCACAGAAAGTCAAAATCAAATTGAAAATTTGTCAGGAAATGTGTAAATTTGACAAACATTTAGTGCATATCTCTCTTTGTGTTGAATTCGGGGAACAATACGACATATTTGGCATCGACGAGACTACAATTCTTTTCATTTGAACGCGGGGAAATTGTATTCGTTCATCAACATCTTTATTCAACAAAACAGTTTGCACAATAGCTTTTTTAACACCGCAGCGGGAAGTTAATATTTTGTTAACGAAGCTCTTGTGTTGTGACGTGACGGTATTGCACAAGCATAATGTTAGTAACAATGTTTACTTTATTACCACCAATTTACTTCGAAATTAATAGCTTTGATTGGCTATGCATACAAATTGGACGAACCTGATTCGGCTTTCAAATACGGCCAAACTCACGGCTCACCTGGCAAATAACATAACCATGGCAATAGCAATGTACCACTAATTACATGGCAAGCATTCTTATCGTTTCGTTATCCTTAATCATAAATTAAAATATAAGTTTTCCTTTTTTTGTTTCTGGATCCCAAAAATTCAAAATGAACACAGCCTATAACACTATTATCGAGCCCAATTTACTTAAGGCGCTAAAGACACTCTAATAACTACTACTAACCTCAGAAATAAGTATACGGCTGTGTTGGCACAAGTAGCGTGTCGTCTCAAAGGTCCAAAGGACGACTATGATTCCTGAGATATAGTCCAGCTTTCAGCCATCGCCGCGAGCGAGATTATATATTGGTTTCCAGCACACCAATATTACAAAAAGCCCAGAGAATCTGGTCATTAATGTCAGAATTAAATGAAAAGCTCCCGACACTACAAGGATAGGCAAGAAAGTGGAAAGGTGGACAGAAAACTCACAATCACAACTAGATTATTGCGTCATCGAGAAGCGGGCATATCATACATAAGCATCCAAAATCTTTTCATACAGAATATGTTTATTTGATGTCTATTCGATCGTCGTTTATCGATTTTATTACTATGATTAAAGTCAGATCATATACCATTACACTTTTTGATGGGGAGTTTTAGAAAGTTTCAATTATTTTTAAATACGGATGAGGGATGAAAGGTTACTAAATTTAATATTGTTAGCCCTCCCATTGTTGGGCAATGATTACATTGGCCCCATGATTACATAAACATATATACAACGCGAATATGTTTCATATAAGAAGCATGCATTAAATTGACCAATTAAATATAAGTATATATATTTTATATATATATATATATATATATATATATATATATATGTATATATATATATAAAAGAGAAGAAGCAAAAGTGACACGCGCGTGGGTGCCAAGAATGCAGATGGCATGGGACGTTATATGGCAATGCTGATTTGCAGTCACGAGCGGCTTTCTTATAAAAATTAAGAGAATCTGGTCCCGACAGCTCAAGAGTTTCAACCCCAAAAACCACAGACTGGATTGAATTTAGCTTTACATATTTTAAAACCTATTTTGTAAGTGATTGAATGCTGCAAGCAGCATTACAATTACGAGCACTATACACATATTTATTTAAAAAAAATGAGAAAAGAGATTTCGGCCGGTAATTTTCATGGTCCGGTGAAGCTACGTGAAACGTTTAGTATATTAAATTATATAAATATTTATAGAAAAGTTTAGGTATGTAATTGTCGTAATTGCTTTCAGACAACCAAAACACATAAACATAGTGATAGATACAATAATGAGAAACCGTATTAATTGGGTCCTATATAGACCCATTGTTACGTACTCGTGTCGTGTACGTTTTAATCCTTCAACTTTATAACGTAATTAAATTTGTGAATTGAATTCAACAAACCAAAAGCTTAGTTATAAATACCGTGGGGCTATGTGGTCAACTATGAAGTTGATATAACATGCTCGAACGCGTCATGTACCAATGTGTATTCGGAATTAAGGTAGATACCACTACGTAACGTAACATAAGGATTAGATAGATTTATCCCACCACGAGCTTTGCAGTGAAGGAAATCTTTGTTAAGAAACCTGCATAATTCTTGAAAGAAATTCGAGGTATTTATTTATTTATTGACCACCAACAAGATGTACATTATTACAAGTAATAGAAATCATTTGAAGTTGTGCCCGTGCTAAATGCCATCTTAATTATAGGTGAAAACTGCATGCAAAAAAACAGAAGACTAATTAACTAAAATTAAACTAACAAAATAGGATTAAACAACATCATTTAGCTAATATATAAAATTTAGGTTTAAGGAGTTACATTATAAAGAAAGCATGTTACAATTAGGATTAGTATTCTGAGGTATGTCGAGAGACACGCCACCTGTCACGTTCAAACCTTAATATATCTCCACCGAAAATACTTTCATATATCTCATAGCTTCTGCCTACGCGGTTTGAGGGCCAAAGTGAAAAGCGTGAAGATAGAAAAAAACATTTTTTTGTAATGTTTCACGTAATAAAATGTTGCCATAAAAGTCCTTATATTTAACAATGTAGTAAAATCTCGCTGTGCGTATGCTCTAACATAGTAAGAAGCATGAAACTAATCTCTATCTGATAACATTAAAGTTTATTTTACTGCATCGTAAAAATAAATCCTGATATTACCATAAATCTTGCGCTCTTAGCGTTTTACATATGGCACTGGTGCGGGTACATCTTTAACTGCTCTTAATATTATTCATGCGAAAGTTTGTTACGATTTGTCACTCAATAACGTCGGAACGGCGAAATGGAATTAGATAATATCAAATAAATAAAACCAAATACCTTGGAATAACGCTTCAGCTGCTTTGGCTCAATTATGAAAGTGGGTGTGTGGGTATTACCAATACACCTCTGCCTACCCCTCGGGAACCCTTGTGGGAAGGTGTGAGGATATATAATAATGCCACGCAAATTGGCATATCCCCAAATTAAGCAAAGCTTGTATTACCATAAGGTAACTAGACAACGATATAATTACTGACATGGATAGATGTATATCAAAAATACGTAGAATATCCAAGACTAAGATACAAATACTAGTGTTCATCACACAAATATCTGCCGTATGCGGGCACCAAACCCGCGATGTCATGTTTCGCAGTAAGGAGCTCTAACCACTAGACCAGACGGCCGACTAAAGTAATGAAGATAGATGATGAGACCGCGGGACAGCTAGTAACTAAATATGTATTATGTAAAGAAAAAATATTTCAGAACAGTGACCTTACTATGATGACTGGCCGTCATTATTCAACGTGGGAAAGCGACAGATGTATATGACATCTACAAATCGGTCCCTTTCGCACTCTCACACTTTTTTTTACACAACAAGAGTGGCAAACAAGCATACAGCCCACCTGATGGGAAACGGTTACCGTAGCCTATTTACTCTCACGATACCGAAGTATCACTTGCGCGTTGCCACTTTGTGTTCGGAGAGTTATAGTGTGTTGGCAGCATAAGGTTTAATCCCTCTACTTCCAACGCAATGTAACAATCCTCCCCCCTCCCCAAGGAGCTCATTACTGAAAACCTTATTCACGTAGGAACACAACACAATAAATTGTGTTATTTGGCTACGGAATTCTATAAGGTGGAGGTCCTGCCCCAGTCGGACAGCTCCAAATTCGAACGGGAAACCCGTTATGCCCTACCTCTCGGGCGAGGCCCTAGGTCGGCTGTTTATGTCGTAATTTTAGTCCACTGTTACGGCATAAAATCTTGGAAGTGACAGTAATATATCGTAGTAACCTTCATATAATATTTCAAAAAAAAATATTATTATAATGCTAATAATTCCGTTGTCCGTTAAATTCCGTTGATTGGTTTTTGCGTGAAAGAGGAACAACATACTAGAAGAATACAGCTTGGTGTGTGCTGCAGGTCCTGCAATCGCGCAACATACTGCGCGCCAACAAGCTACTGGGGAGCTTCAAGCTGGATGTGGCCACGGTCTGGAGCCAGCCGGGTAAGTATTAACATAAATATAGGTATGACATCTACATATGCAGATTGAACTTTTAGTATGTTTATAGAACTTCGAAGACTCGTAACGAATCGATATTATGTTTGCGGTATAATCTCATCGATAAAAGCATGCCAGTAAATTGACAAGGGTCAAAATCCGAAGTTTCTTTTACTTTTGTGTTATTACATTACGATAGAGTTACCTGTCTACTTCTAAGAGCTTGTGAATAAATAACAAGATGTCAAAGCTGAGAAAAGAAACTGATATACATATTTATAATATTCTACGTATTTTCACCATTCAACATATATAAATATAGCACATATATTTGTGCTATAATTGATTCAGTAGTACATCAAACTAAGTGAGATTCACCCATTGCTAATCAAAGTCAAAATCTTTTATTCAACGTAAGGGGAACAGGGAAAACTTATTGAACGTCACATACTAAAAAGAAACGAAAGTTTCTAAAGTTACCACCGTTTCCAAGGTAAAACCTGTCAGGCGAAGAAACGGCGAAACAAACTCCCCGGTTTTCTTTTAAAAGATTTAATGACATTAATGTCATTAAATCTTTTACATGATTATTAAATGATTAATGACATTAATGTCATTAAATCTTTTATTAATGTCATTTCAAACGAAAAAGATCAAACTTACATATAAACTCTGTAGAAGAGGAGCAATTAATTGCCATGCATGGCCATCACTCAAATTTTTTTTTTTTTTTTTTTTTTTTTTTGCGGTCCGCCTGATGGTAAGCGGTTACCGCCGCCTATGGACGCTTGCAACATCAGGGGTATCACTCGCGCGTTGCCGACCCTGCAGGAATCTTTTCACACCCTTCTTGAAGAACTCCATGCTGTACTCTCCAGGGAAAACCTCAACGGGGAGCTCATTCCACAGCCCGAGCGTTCGCGGAAGAAAACTCCTTTGGAAGCGCACAGTGCGAGACCTTTGTGGTTCCAAGGTATGGGGATGAATTCCCCGTCGATGGCGAGAGGTGCGGTGGTAGAAGGTGGAAGTGGGCATCATGTCGAACAATTCTGCTGAACACTCCCCGTTATACAAGCGGTAGAACACACACAGGGAGGCAAAGTCTCTCCTCAGACTTAGTGATTCCAAGCCGCTTGTGAGCAAAGGATCATCGACAATTCTAGCGGCGCGTTTCTGAACCGCGTCAAAAGGCCCTAGCTGGTATCCAGGGGCTCCAGCCCACAGGTGGCAGCAGTACTCCATATGTGGCCGAACTTGCGACTTATAAAGCTGCAGCCTTTGTGAAGATGTGAAGTACTGCTTAGCTCTGTTGAGCACACCGAGCTTCCTCGACGCCAGCTTAGCCTTGTCCTCTAAATGACCACGGAACTGAACGTCGCCAGAAATATCGACCCCAAGGATCCTAATGCTCTCCGAGATGTTCAGGGGAGTGTTCTGGAATTGTGGAGCCACAGCGAATGGAGTTTTTTTAGCAGTGAACGCACACACTTGTGTCTTAGTGGGGTTGAAGTGGACTAGGTTTAGTCGACCCCAATCGGAGACACTGCGAAGTGTACTCTCGATTTCAGACACAAGTCGTTCGCGACTTTCCTCCACAGTGGAACGAGGGAGATTAGCAAATATTCTGTTATTTAAAAATACGCTTTTTGAATTAATTAACGTTTAATGGCAGTTTTAAATTCAAAAGGTAATTCAATTACTTGCTGTGGTAGATTAATAAAAAGCGTATACCTTGCCCGACAAATGAGTTGCTAGTTTTACATTTATGTAATCTAGCTACAGGTACATATAGTTTATTTTAATATTAATTTATTATAATAACCGCTATATATATTGCTACACACTTGGCACAATTAATCCAAAAAAGTTTCATAAGCAATTGTACTCAAGACTGGCAGAACCTATTTTTATTTTCATACAGCACATTACATATAATAAAAACTGATGAACCGAATTTATCATTGACACTAAAGATTAAGAATAATTGTGCTGTGAGCTCCTCGCCCTCTCCCGCACCTCTAATCAAACATGTTGCTCCTCATAATCACAACAAACTAATCGAAAATAAAATCTGTGACGGAGATCTCAAAGGTGCCGCTCGCCTTTTGTTCTCCAACGACGTGTTATCACCAGATACCACTGACACCCTTCAGGCCTTACGGACAAAACATCCTCCAGCTCCAGTAAACCCATATTTTCTCGACCCACCAACAGCAGGGCAAGCATGCCTACACATTCAAAACAAAGATGTTACGGATGCCATTTTATCTTTTAAACCAGGTTCGGCAGCAGGTTTGGATGTAATCTCACCCCAACATTTGAAAGACTTAACATCGCATTCTGTGGGTGATGCAGGCGAGCAACTTGTAAATTCGATCACTAAATTAATTATATAATATATCCTCACGCCTTCCCACAAGGGTCCCCGAAGGGGTAGGCAGAGGTGTATAGGTAATACCCACACACCCACTTTCCGCCAGAGGTATATTAGGTGCCAACGTGACAGATGGCGAGTCCATCGCCGTTACTCAAGACGACTATACATATGCCTTTGAATTTCTTCTCAGACGTATGCAGGTTTCCTCACGATGTTTTCCTTCACCGTAAAGCTCGTGGTGTGACTAATCACTGTACTTAAGTTTAGAAAAACTCATTGGTACAGTCGGGATTCGAACTTGCGACCTTTGCGTCGCAGGCAACTGCTCGAACCACTCGGCCACCACGGCTTTTAACTAAATTAATTAACTTCATGTATTCCGGTAATGTCAATCCAGAAATTGTTCCCATTCTTTTCTGCGCGAACCTCATTGCCCTCACCAAAACGGACGGAGGGGTGAGACCAATTGCTGTTGGATGCTCAAAAATTGCTGTTCGACATATTTTACCAAAATTAAATTCGGAATTTGAACTCGTACAGTTCTGAATTTAATATACATGAAAATTGCCTTTTTGTTGCGTAAAATAAATTCATTTTTGCCAATTTTAAAGATTCGTTATAAATATGGTATGTTAAAGTTTATAACAATATTCCTACCTAGCTAGCAACTCGCAATGTTGATATACTATTTTTGTTATACCAATTCTAATCAAGGTAAGTTTAGTTTTAATTTAACACACATTTATTATCCCTCCCATCATCGGAAGCTTTCTGAATAAGCTCAAATGTCTGGAAATAGAATGTGAGTTTCATTATTCCCCCAGGAGTCAGATTCCGCCGCCTGTTGACCTGTCTGTAGCAAAGTAAAAATGTAGCATAATTTATTGTGATACTGGGAAACAGGAATGGGTGCATATTACCTATGTACAAACGGTGCAATTTCATGTAGGCTGGCAAAGATAGCTGTAAGCTACAAATTACGCACTCTACACAACTCTTGCTTCGTGCACAAATTTTAAGCTTTAAAATCCTTTACTTAGGTAAAAAATACATCAATATTGAATTTTTTTGTATTAATATATTTTATTCGTTTCTGTTTTTTGTTAATCTGCAAAAGGGGTCGATTATAAATTTCGTAATGTAATGATAATATCCACTTATATATTATAATGAATTACTGAGTGTCCTACTCTGAGCTGCCTCACACGTACATGCTGTGTGAAATACTCTAGTCAATACAACTTGCAGACAGGCTGTATTCTGTATACATGTGTTATACCCTTATTATACCCAGGGTTCTATGACTGTTCGCTGCTCTGCCTCGATAGGACAACTGCCTCGATAGGACCTTTACAGCTTTTGCACAATACTCAATTCATCCAAGACATCAATTTTGTTCTGAACAAAAGTTTTTGTTGCAGATCTGCAATACCTTCATACCACGTCACTGAGTGAATACTTTCTGCACAAGTGCTAACTCTTTCTTTTGTTCTGCTCCTACCGGCATATATCGCGTTCTGTATTCAAAGTTTCTAAACAGCCACTGCAGTGATACGTGCCTCTTTTACAATCCTTATATTTAAGACATTTCTCTCAGATTCTAGGCCCGTTTCAAAATATAACGTAACCGTAAACGGTAGTAGCCGTAATCCCACCCCCCCAAAGGACACACGAACGTGAGTGTATTATGTTCATTCATGCATAATGTACGAAACAACATTCCGCAATATGATTTGTTCCTGTTAGCTAACACGCTGTTAATTATGCTGAGGCGAGTTCCGGCAACGTCACTGAGAGCAAAACTAAGCTGGTTCAATTTTATTCATGAACAACACCCTGCCAAATTATGTTTGTCGTAGTGAAGTCAACTTGTTTGTTTGTGGGGGGTTACACAGCGAGCGATGTACGACTAGTTGTTAACTCTAGTACGAGTTTTCAGAAACCGTAGGCTCCGAACACAAAAGCCGAATAATTACACTCCTATACTGAAATAATTTATATATATCATAAGGTAATGTACGTATGCTACTCCCACTATATATATTTACCTTATTATATATATATATATATATATATATATATATATAAACTCTG
>JACCPG010004720.1:0-29013 GCA_016069955.1 Drepana arcuata | reverse complement strand
AAACTGAAACCTCATTATTAGTGTACGAAAAAAGAAGAAATGTATTCAGAAAATATAAATCAATGTTGGATGCTGGATGCGGCAGGCTGAAGACAGGGCGCTATGGCGCTCATTAGGGGAGGTCTATGTCCAGCAGTGGACTAGTGTGGGCTGATGATGATGATGAAATCAATGTTGTAGCCAATCCGTGGTGGGAGCAGTAGCCGGCAACACAAAATTGCAAAGAACCAAAGTTCGCCACCACAGCACGACTATTCATACATCTTTGAATTGCTCCTCTAACGTATGCTGGTTTCCTCTCGATGTTTTCTCTTACTGTAAAGCTTGTGGTGTTACTCACTGTACATAGTTCAGTATAAACTCATTGCTACAGTCGGGAGTCGAATTTGCAATCTTTATTTGCAGGCTACTCGAATCATTCGGCAACCAAGACTTTTGTATTAGTATAATCATTAAAAGTGTTTTACTCGTTAAGACATGAGTCAAAATAATGTTCATACATGCTATCTATATGGATATATTAAAAAGTTTTGCTGCAACCGCATTGCGTCGAGGAATTTATTGAAAATGTTATATACAGCAATGTGCACTGCACTCATAGCATTTCGTACTTCCACTCAATTACACCCATTAACCGTAGTGTTTACAATGTATACCTACTGAGAAATCTGGGGGCGTAAGTAGTAATAGTTTTATTATACTCATTTTTCTAAGCTTGATACTAAAATCATAATATTTTTTTATTTCTGCGCCCAAAATAGCTTACTATTACTGTTAGTAGCCAATTAAATAACATACAAATTGACTGAGCAGATAGGCAGAGGTAGTTTAAGGGGTCCCCGAAGAGGAAATGAATAAACGCTTGTACAACGGGAACAGGGAACAATATACATACTTTAAAATGATAGTCCTCTATCCTCTTGAGCCTCTACAGCCAGCACAGCAACATACCGATCATTGGGTTGGTCCAAGTGATCAGGTATGGTCTAAAGTATAGGCCGTAGTAATAGCTTACCATCAGAACTCTCAGAATCATTAGATATTTTCCTACTTTATAGTATTCAAAAACAGTCATCAGTCCACAATCCTTGCCACCATAGCTCAATGGAAAAAAATGTAATACTTCCAAGTGTATATTATTTTACTCTTAAGCAAGTACGCGAAGCAAAGAGCAATAAATATTTGGTTTCATTCCCTCTCCGCGAGAGTTTAGAAATTGGATTAGTGTAGAGGCTGTGGCCACTTAATTTTTTCCGCTGTCGTCTCTTGTCGGTTGCAAATTTAATAATTTCTTGCAAAAGTTAGACATTAAAGTAATGCAAAATGGATTAAATTTAAGTGTCTTTTGAGTCTTTCTCCGCTGGTAGTTATGATATAATCCGACAACCGACTTAACTCTGTAGATATTTTATGTACAGAAGTAGTTGATTGTGATGAGAGTGAGCCGTGGTGGCCGAGTGGTTCGAGCAGTTGCCTGCGACGCAAAGGTCGCAAGTTCGAATCCCGACTGTACCAATGAGTTTTTCTGAACTTAAGTACAGTGATTAGTCACACCACGAGCTTTACGGTGAAGGAAAAACATCGAGAGGAAACCTGCATACGTCTGAGAAGAAATTCAAAGGCGTATGTATAGTGGTGCTGGAGTAACGGCGATGGACTCGCCATCTGTCACGTTGGCACCTAATATACCTCTGGCGGAAAGTGGGTGTATGGGTATTACCTATACACCTCTGCCTACCCCTTCGGGGACCCTTGTGGGAAGGCGTGAGGATATTATTATTATAAGTAGTTGATCACGAGGCCATGCTATTCATCACTAACGGAACTAAGAGGTTCGAGTCTATGCAGGTGTGGATCGATTCTGAACATTTATCAAAGAATTACAAAATACAACATTACAATTTTTTATATAAAATAAAATTTTAACGACGAGGTTCGAAATTGTGCAGGACTGTCAAAACTGTATTATGTTTCAAAAGTGTGCTTTTGAGCTATTATTGCCTTATCTTCAAAATGATAAGATACCTTCACGCCTTGCTACAAGGGTCACTTAAGGAATAGGCAAAGGTGTGTAGATACTACCCACACATTCACATTTCGCCAGAGTTATATTATAAGTGCAAGTGTCACAGATGGCGAGTCCATCGCCGTTACTCGAGTACGACTATATATACGTCTTTGAACCGTAAAGCTCGTGGTGTGATCAATCACTGTCCTAAAGTTCAGAAAAGCTCCTTTTACAGTCTTTGTGTCAGAATTTGTGTTGCAGGCAACTACTCGAATCACTGGGCCAACACGAAAAATTATATTTTATTTATATTTTATATTTTATTTTAATTATATTTTATAAAATTGTACCCTTCTATCATCCTTATAACTCGAAGAAACAAATAATTTCTTGAAAAAGCTAAAAATATAAGGTTTAATGGTCGTCAAGGTCACACATAATATCAAAGAAATCAGGATAATTTGTCCAGTCTAGACAAGATCGTTGTGTTTTTATCTTTTTATGGATAATAATAGCTTACAGTGATATGATACCTACTTTATTCAACATATTAACATAGTTATAAGAATACCTATAGGTTATGTAAAGAGAGTGTTATTCATGTAATACATGAATAATACTCACTTTTACACTACTTGAACTTAAGTAGTATAAAAGTGAGTAATTAGTCACACCAGAGCTTTACGGTGAAGAAACATATCACGGAAAACCTACATACGGTTGAGAAGAAATTCAAAGACATTGAAAACAAAGAAAGGACTCGCCCCCTGTCATGTTAGTGTGTGGGTCTGTCACTCGCGAGGACCCTTCTAGGAAGTTGATATAATAATAATATCAACAAAGCTCGATGTGTCGAAACTTCCGCAGCGTATTTTACTTCGTGCAAAAGATAAAATATATGTCTACGGACCGATCCTATCCCAGAGGCTTCCCTTCAATTTTCCCTTAATATTCCATTAGTAGAACAAACTGCTAATGTTGTTTTATCAGGAAAATCAATTTACGTCGGGGAGACATCGACACGCATGTCCCCATTCCTACTGATCCCTAATTCCTTAGATTATTCCATTTATCTGCTATTATATATACTTAGTGACTTAAATTGTACAAACATATATGGGAATCTTGGGAGAAAGCGTAAAGATTGGCCTAATTGTCTCTGAAGTGTGTGTTCTGGAAACTTTTGCTACTTAACCGAACAATGAAGCGGCCCGAGGGTCTCTAGCCTGACACAGTTAAGAAAACCCCTTGTTAGATTCGGACCTCAGTTTAGGACGTACTGATTTGCGAGCTAGAGAGCTGGGCTTGACTGGGTTGATCGAAAGCACGAATGGTCCATTTATACACGAAATAAATATAAATCTGTTCCTTTCGTAATTTTGTATAATAATATAATAATAATATAATATAATAATATATCCTCACGCCTTCCCACATGGGTCCCCGAAGGGGTAGGCAGAGGTGTATAGGTAATACCCACACCCACTTTCCGCCAGAGGTATATTAGGTGCCAACGTGACAGATGGCGAGTCCATCGCCGTTACTCAAGCACGACTATACATACGCCTTTGAATTTCTTCTCAGACGTATGCAGGTTTCCTCACGATGTTTTCATTCACCGTAAAGCTCGTGGTGTGACTAATCACTGTACTTAAGTTCAGAAAAACTCATTGGTACAGTCGGGA
This sequence comes from Drepana arcuata, assembly GCA_016069955.1. Classification (NCBI taxonomy): domain Eukaryota; kingdom Metazoa; phylum Arthropoda; class Insecta; order Lepidoptera; family Drepanidae; genus Drepana; species Drepana arcuata. The sequence goes on along the minus strand of JACCPG010004720.1, from coordinate 25,320 downwards.
TTCGAACTTGGGACCTTTGCGTCGCAGGCAACTGCTCGAACCACTCGGCCACCACGGCTTCTCTATTATCTCTAATATAATATAATAAAATAGGCTCTAATTTTGTATAATAATAATTTATTTTCCATAGTGAAAAAGACATACATAGTTAATCAACATAATGACATACAGGTTAAAGTGGGTATTAAAGGTAAAATTTTTATATGTGCAATTACCGCATCTGATTAAACTAGTGGCATGATATAAATGGCAGTAGCAGGTTATGTAGTAAGATCCTCATAGTAAGCTATGTTTTAAATATATTATGACTGTATTGTGAGCCAAATAAAGTGTGCAAACAGTAAGAAGTAATGTACTTTTACTGTAAGGCCGGGTAAGATAGCCATCTTATTTGGCAAAGCGGGTTTGCTCTATCACGAATTAAAGTCGATAGCGGATTTAAAGGAAAACGCCTTTGATCTTGGAAACGTCTATTGTTGATGAAAACATCACTTTGAGTAAAATAAAATTTTTGTTTGTAAATAGGTACTCGTTTTTGTCGTAGACAAACTAAAAGGAATTAAATTATGAATTTGCACTCATAATTCTCTCTGATCTGATCTAAATCTGATCCCTGTCGTGATCTCATATTCCTTGTTAATTTGACAACAAAAACAATTGTCAGTGTAAATTAAACAGTTCAATAATTGAATAAAGGTCACGTTTGATACAGCCAAAGTGGCCTAAGGGTAAGCGGTTACTTGTTTTTATCGCCGCGGTATGGCTGACGCCGTCTCAAATTGATATTCTCGTTTGTTTTAAATGATGTGGAAGACGGTGTAAATACTAGTAGTGTAATGAAACCTGCATGTTCTACACCGACGAGATAAAATTCACCACATATATATATATATATATATATATATATATATATATATATATATATACTAGCTGTCCCGCCCAGCTTCGCCCGGGTAAAAAAGTCGACTTTCATAAAATCCGTTCTTAGCTGACCTCTACACCGCGTAAGGAATACTCCTACCAAATTTCAAGTCAATCGGCCTTACAGTTCCTCAGATTTCGTGATGAGTCAGTTCAAAAATGGGATCTCCTATATAAATATATCTCCTATATATATATAAGATCTATAAGATCTTTTATGTTTAAGCAAAAACACAATGTGATTTATCCTAAAACAGAAAATTATTATTTATTTCAGATAAGTCTCACATAACATAACAAATATAAACGAATACTAACTACTTACTTACCTAAAACAGAAAATCAACAATTAAATGTCCATGCTTTACAATTATTACTATTTTACATTTTATTAAACATTTATATTCTAACGAAAAAAAAACAATAGTCTTAAAATAGAAGAACTGACACATATTCAAATATGTCATGTCAGTAAGCACAAAGGTTTCATATATATATATATATACATATAATCACGCCGAGAGAGAAAAATAGTAGTAGGGTAGGCAAAATTCACTTAACATTATAATACTAAGTATCTGTCTGTCTAAGGGCGATTAACTCTAAAAGTTACAATTAGATTTCGAGTTCGTAATTTTTCAAGGTTTATTTGGTAGTTACGTGTCCGATATAAATAAATAAATAAATACCTGGAACAATTCCACACAAATTGACCTAGTCCCAAATTAAGCAAAGCTTGTGTTATGGTAACTAGTCAACGATATATTTACTTATATAGATAGATATATACTTAAATACATAGGACATCCAAGACTAAGGTACAAATATTCGTGTTCATGACACAAATATCTGCCCTCAGCGGGTTCGAAGTCAGGAGCTCTACGACCACTAGACCAAACGGTCGTCATATATCTTAGTTAAGATATTTTTTTTGTTACGCCTATGTTGTATGGAATTTGTCTTTCATTCCATACCGTTTGTAATGTAGGTAGCCTTATTACTAACACGATTTATTAAGTTATCTGTAATAAATTTGATTTGATTAGGATTAAGAGAGGTAGGGCATAACGAATAACTGTTCGAATTTGGAGCTGCCCGACTGGGGCAGGACCTTCACCTTATAGAAGTCCGTAGCCAAATAACACAATTTATTGTGTTGTGTTCCTACGCGGTGAATAAGGTTTCCAGAAATGAGCAACTTGGGGAGGGGGGAGGATTGTTACATTGTGTTGGAAGCAGAAGAATTAAACCCATTATGCTGCCAACACACTGTAACTCTCCAAACACAGAGAGGCAACGCGCAAGTGATACTTCGGTATCGTGAGCGTAAATAGGCTACGGTAACCGTCTAACTCTTGTTGTATAAAAAAAACCAACAACGTTATTGATTTATTCATATTCATGCCTAATGTTTCGATCGAACATAAGCAACTTACAAATGCAACTACGTTTCATCTAACACGAGTGTTTACTCTGACAATACCCGTAGCTTATTCCCTGGTCTGGGCTCACGATTTATGTCGCACTCGGCGCTGAACCAACAGCTCTGTTACAAAAATAAGCAATTTTCTACCCATATATATACATACAACATGCAACGTGTTGCGAGAAAGTTAATTAAAAAATAAAAATATATTATCGTTCATAATCTACATAGAGTGCTAGTGACAGCTATTATCAAGTTTAAACCGCAAGAAAATAAATGACCTCCTTTTTTAAATCGGTTAAAAATACAATTTAATCGTAATAAACTGAAAAACTCGACTGAGACCACCCGTCGCGGTTAAGTGGTCATCGATAAATTACCTGTAACTAAATAAAAAGAAGAAAATCTAGCAGGGACTACGTACGTACGTACGTATGTAAATAATATATTAATAACATATACTATTTAATATAAAATATAATTCATTACATACTGTGTACTTGTACCGTAAAATTTGCTTACTGCAAATACATAGTCTGGCTTGGATTTGGTTGATGCATATGTAGACGAGAATCTTATCAAGGTATTTAATATTTTAACCTTCTTTATTATTATTTTTACATTCATCAGCTTACATACGTATGTAGGCTGATGAATGTGGAAGAAGCGAAAGTGGTATGCAAGTCTAGAGAGAACTGGCGCTCTATTCTCTCTGCCTACTCCGTATACATATATCTATTTAAAAAAAGGAGGTTGAGGCAAACTGGCCACACAGAAAAAAATAAACGATATCATGTGTCATTATTTTCGAATCATCTCTCATTTTTAAATAGAGAAATAATTATATGAAGATTATAAGTCAAATAACTCAATAGGGGGATGAAGATAGACCCTTTTAAAACTAATCAATTTAGAACAAATTTAACGAATTTATTACTTGCAACATTCAGCTACACAGGCGAATAGTGGCTAGAACAAAAATATATGCGCAAATTTAAGAGTAAAATTTACCTCAGTAGTATAATAAATCCTGTGATAAAAAAATGTTACCCATAACAATTAAATTAAACTTCAAGTATTCGTACATATCTAAATATATATAACTCAAAGGTGACTGACTGACTGACATAATGATCTATCAACGCAAAGCCCAAACCACTAGACAGATCAAGATGAAATTTGGCATGCAGGTAGATGTTATGACGTAGGCATCCGCTAATAAGGATTTTGATTAATTCTACCCCCAAGGGGATAAAATAGGGGATGAAAGTTTGTATGAAACTTTGTCAATTTTAAAGTGATCGGGCTGAGACTTTACATGCATAAAGCTACTATAACGTAGGCGTCCCCTTAAACACACACATACACATCCAAAATAAATAAAAAAATACTGCGCAAAGTCACTATCCCACGCGGACGAAGTCGCTGGCATAGCAGCTAGTATTAGCATAAAGCTTTAGTGATGTGACAACATACAGAAGTAGAAAGTTTATAACAAATGTTATATTTCACGTCACCTGGTATGCGAGACAATTTTGTCAAGCCACGCGTGAAATACTGAAAGCTAGGAGCAAACTTCTTCTCATAGTAGAGTTGACAGGGTTCAATTTGGTTGCAATAATTTTGCTGTGTAATTTAAAAGGAAATCGATGTGTTAACTGTTATTGAATCTGTAGCCTTGTTGTCAAACAAACAGTCGGTATAGTGCAGTACAGTGCAGTGTCTACGCCGCCATGAAGCATGCGGCATCTAGATTCGAAGGTACTTAGTATTATTAATCCATGTGACATCCCGTTATGCGGGTTGTGCGAAGTCAAACAGATATGCATAAGTTCTGGAGTAGTACTGAGAGTAGTCACGTGACGCGAAGAGCTGAATGCTGAAACAGACGTGACCTTAAACATAATATGTAGACTATTTAACACTGCATATAAACTAAAACTACTCGATTCAATATACATATATATGTATTTACAGCTTCCAACTGTTCTCCGAAGGCGTAGGTAGAGAAGTAAAACAGGACTATCTTTCGGCTAGTATATATGTATGTATGTACATGTATATTTATGTGACAACGTGATATTTTGAAATTAAATACATGTGACAGACTGACAGAGAGATTATGATAACGCCTGATAGTTCGTTTTTTTTTTTAATAAAACATATAAAGATTTACGTGAACAGCACCGGAGCAAAATCTTCTTAATTATTAAGCTTTTAACAATTGCAAATGTCAGCCTATTTGTACTAAAGCCTGAAAACGAGCAACCGCCAGTATTGTTCCAAGCGAAATGTAAGCTCTGTTACCTTTTGTTTGCGGAGGGATTATTCGATACAGTAATTTAGTTGCCGAAAGATTTATATTCAAGTCGAGATAAACAGTAATTTTATAATCATAAATAATGACCTGCTGGTTGCTGGATTTATGTCAGAATGTAGCTTGAATCATGAGACTTGATCTAACTTCATAGCTAAAAGCACATTGTCACGCCTTTCCTAATTAGTTTGACAACCAAACCTACGTAAAACATGTATAGTAGAAATATATAAGACTAGTAATCATTCATTGAAATTCGAGCCGGGGTGGCCGAGTGGTTCGAGTAGTCGCCTACGACACAAAGATCGCAAGTTCGAATGCCGACTGTATGAGTTTTTCTGAACTTAAGTACAGTAATAGTCACACCACGAGCTTTACGGTGAAGGAAAACATCGAGAGGAAACCTACATACGTATGACAAGCAATTCAAAAGTGTATGCATAGTCGCTCTTAAGTAACGGCGACGGACTTGCCACCTAACACGTTGGTACCAAAAAAATGTCTCTGGCGAAAAGTGGGTGTGTTTACTACCTATACACCTCTGCCCACCCCTTCGGGGATCCTTATGAGAAGGCGTGAGGATATATATATATATAATAATTGTAGAAATTTTAATCCACCTATACATTCGAGTAGTATTCGTAGCGCTACAATAAGTTACGAAATGCTACGAATCTCCGAATTCCTGGAGCGTATATTAATGCGAGCAAAATTAAATACGATATAACCTCAAGTAATTTAGTGCAGTGAATAGAAAATAGCAAGATACTAAGGCCAGGAAATATACGCGGTGGCAGAGATATTTATAATTAAGGCAATAAGTCAGCAAGCGTAGGGCGCGCCATCACTTTGGCAAGGGCTGCCACGAAATGAATGTACATATTATTTTTGTTTTATAAGATTCCGCTTATTTTTCAAATTTTTTATATTGTTATTATCGAGCTGAGTTAGCAAAGAGAAAATAACACCTCCTTAGACTCTTTAGACTTACAGACCTCTTTCGTTTCCAATAGTCATCATTCTTTCCAAACAGAAACGTTTTTAGTGACATGAAATGTTAATGGTAATGCGTGTAATATATCTAAGCTTTTTATTATGTAAGAATATTTTATATCTAGATTAATAACTCACAGTTTTACAGTGTGAGATGAAACAAGTGTTTTGTGTGTTGCAGGTATGATATAATTATTATTGTAGCACTAGGGATGACAATTGTATAAATTACGACCTAAGTAAGTGCAGAAAAGTTCTTGTAGAGAAAAACATACTCTGGTGTGTCAGCCCTAAGCTTAAGAGGAAACGCACGTGCTTATCAGAGCCCATAACGAGCACTGAAATTGTTGTTCTAACGAAATAATTACACTATGAAGCTCTTAGTTACGCCTAACGCCTGGGTGACACCCAAAACATTCGGTGCGTTAAACAGCTTTGATGCTCAACCAAATCATTAATAAATATCTTGGAATTATATCCTGAATTTATATACAGAAGTAGGAATGAGGCTTGCAATTAGTTAAAGTCTTACAACGCGCCATGACTGGAGATTTAAGTTCCAATTTGCATAAAAACAATCTTCTTTATGTGTAGTACACCCATCAACCCCTTGATCCTTTCGTCTTGACGAAGACGCAGAGTCCTCTTCAGAGAGAGGTAGGAGATCCTGATTATCTATTCTACATAGACTTTAGAAATCCTTGATATAATTTAGTCGGAGTATTTGGGGCTAATTCACTGGAGCCCATCCTGCCACCCCCACTTGATCATGGACAAACGGTTAAAGAACTTGTATATTATTCGCATTTAAGTAAATAAAGGATTATTTTAGTTAACCAGTCATCCACTTTCGTAGCGGTATCACAGGGTCAACAATATCTATCATAGGTCACGAACGAGTATTTTATCTACTGGGATGGCCATCAGCAATTCGTTTATAAATATTAATATTTATAAAAATATAAGAAATATATTTTAAGCCTTTCCACAAGGGTCCCTGAAGGATTAGGCAAAGTAGGTAGGTAGGTAGTGTAGGTACATTACAGACTTTTCACCGGAGATGTACTTAGGTGCCAACGTGAGAAAAGGCGAGTCCACCGCCGTTTCTCAAGCACAACTATACAAACGCTTTTGTTATTCTTCTAGAATGTATATAAGTTTCCTCTCAATGTTTTCCTTCACCGTAAAGCTCAAGGTGTGACTAAACAAGTGGAGAAAAACTCATCGGGACAGTCGAGGTTCTAGCTGTATCTATCTATCTATCTTTGTGTTGCAGGCACTGCTCGAACCACTCGACTACCACAGCTACCATATTGATACATACATACACGCCGTGTATCCTAGTCCCTAACGGGGTAGGCAGGGAGTATAAAGCGCCACTTCTCTCTTTTGTCTTACATACCTCTTTCGCTTCGTCCACATTCATCAGTCTCTTCACACATGCTCGTCGGATTTGAGTACTCTTGACGTTTCCGTCCTCGAGCGTCCGATCGATTTGATCTAGGTAGTTGGAGCGTTCTTGCTCTGCCTCTTCTTGCACAAACTTTTGCTTTGCATATCGGTTTCGTCAATCTTTCTTCACTCATCCTTTCTATATGTCGAAACCACCGTAACATGCCTTTCTTCATCTTTACAACTTATTTATTTAAATTTGATTGCTTTACCATACTGATCAAAAACTATTTGTCCTGCATCTGTATCAGGTCGAATTCACACCTTCAATCGGGTTGCATTATGAAAATGTTTGTTTCAGAATAACTTCATAATAATAAAGCCTGTCTACGTACCAAGTAATCACAGTGTAAAAGTAGGTTACACAAACAAGACATCCTCGTCTCAAATAGAGGATTCGTTCATCAACAAACTCAATCAGTGCGAAAAACTGGATTATATCTTAGATTTTGATGAATGAAAGTTTGTTTGTTTTAGAAAGCTAGGGAGACGAGACCCTCGTTAATACTGACAATTTAATAACGCCGACCGAAAACGAATCCGGAATCGTATTCAGTGGAAAATCCTTGGAAACTTCAGGGAAGCTGTGTAAATACGTATTTATGCAAGACTAGCCCTAATCCCGGATTTATTTTACGTTGATATTTCCTTTTAACAAACCAACCGAAAAGAGGCGCTTCGTATTATTTTTCTTTCTCAGTTGTCAACATAACCAACACAAGAATTTAATATGTTTTCTTACCTGGCTCTGGAGGAATTTAGGTAGATAATAATTATTTACATTTAAACTTTACGCCCTCTCACATGCGTTCCCGTAGGGTAGCCAGAGATGTCTACTCACCCGAAATATAATTCTGGTGGTAAGTGGATGTGTGGGTACTACCTGCTCACCCGTTTGGGAACCCTTGTGGAAAGCCGTGACGATACGATAATTTAACTTATCAAAACTGAGACTCAACTCAAATTATGAAACTAAGAAGTACGAAGTTATTTTTAATCAATTATACTTGAGTAGAGAGACTAGAAGTTTCACACGAAATCTTTCAGAGTTAAAATTAAAGATTAATTGAAAAATACTTCGTTGTTCGCTATTTCCCGAGAGGCTAGTGTCAAGAGACTTGTTTTTATTAGTATAAATTGGTAGCAGGTTTGAATCCCGTAGATCTGAAGAAGTAATGAGCTTTATTGTAATTGAGTGCTGGTCACACGACTATACATACGCCTTTGAATTGCTTCTCAGTCGTATGCAGGTTTCCTCTCGATGTGTTCCTTCACCGTTAAGCTCGTAGTGAGACTAATCACAGTACTTAAGTTAAAAAAGAAAAACATTGCTACAGTCGGGATTCGAATTTGCGATCTTTGTGTGGCGGGCAACTACTCGAACCACTCGGCCATCGCGGCATTTTTATACAAACTATACATGCATATATGCGTGTCTTCTCATCCAGTGTTTCACAGGGTGAGCAAGAAGAGTAGAATGCTAGTTCTGTCTAGACTTACAAATATCTTTTGTTCATTCACTATCATAGGTATCTTTATACATGCTCACCGGTTTCAAACTCTTATTTCAAGAGTTGTAGCTAAAGTCTGGATTTTTTTTTTATAGAACATCACATTTTCCATAAGACAATAGCCATCGTAACGGTGTAAACTACGAGAAAATATTGCGAAGCGATTACACCGCTTTCAACTAAAATGTGATAATGGGCAAGTAAAATGGCGCCGGTTCGGATGGCTTTGCCCATTTCCTATTCATAAATTCATGGCAGGCATTGTAATGGATGATTTTTCCAACGCTCAGGCTTTTAATGGCAATAATTGAAATCTAAATGAACATACTACTTCAGCGAATTATTTAGGTAACACTATGCCAGTAGCTGGATCTAGGTATACGCTGTTACGGGATGGGGCTACGCTTTAGTCTTTGTAATAATATATATCCTCACGCCCTCCCACAAGGGCCCCCGAAGGGGTAGGCAGGTGTATAGGTAATACCCACACACCCACTTTCCGCCAGAGGTATATTAGGTGCCAACGTGACAGATGGCGAGTCCATCGCCGTTAATCAAGCACGACTATACATACGCCTTTGAATTTCTTCTCAGACGTATGCAGGTCTCCGCTCGATGTTTTCCTTCACCGAAAAGCTCGTGGTGTGACTAATCACTGTACTTAAGTTCAGAAAAACTCATTGGTACAGTCGGGATTCGAACTTGCGACCATTGCGTCGCGGGCAACTGCTCGAACCACTCGGCCACCACGGCTTTTTTTTTAGTCTTTGTGATTTTTTAATACCGTATTTGAAAAAAACATTTATCACATATTTAGAACCGTGGTGGCCGAGTGGTTCGAGTAGTTGCCTGCAACACAAAGATTGAAAATTCCGATCAATGAGTTTTTCCGAACTTAAGTACAGTGATACTATACACACCACGGATTTTACGTAAAGGTAAAGATCTAGAGGAAACCTGCGAACGCTTGAGACGAAATTTAAAGGCGTATGTATAGTCGTGCTTGAGTAACGGCAATGAACTCATCATCTTTTACGTGAGCATCTAAAATATATCTGTGGCGGAATGTGGGTGTGTGGGTTCTACCTGTACACCTCTGGCTACACCTTCGTGGAAACTTGAGGGAAGACGTAAACACATATTATTTATCTGATGTATTAATCCAGCTGACAACATACCACTGCCAAATTACATATAATCCGTTCTGCCGTCATGGTGTGAACATCCATATATCCTCAGAAACACCAGTAGGATATTTGAATCTAATGAGGTATTTAAGGCGAGACACGTTTCCTGTCAGGCGTTTTCAGGGCCACTTGCTATTCCGCTACACGTTTAGCCTTCAGAAGGTCATGTGAAGGTTATCGCTGGTCGAACCTAAGACACGAGCAGCATCAACAACCATGCGTATTTGTCTTAGATCTCCTTTTACTTAATACAAAATTACACTGTTAAGTACATTTTAACGTCCACGAATCTCAAAAACGATTAATATTAAGGGAAGGGTTAACTTAACCCTGTCATTGATTCCAATTCATGTGTTCCAAGGGTCAGTGGAGCCGGTCTATTGTATCCTAACTAAACAATAGCAGTGGCTACAAATCGGTTAACCGCTCGCTAAATGGTTAACTATGTGTCGATACTGTGTAGTTAATATTAAGCTAAACTGCAGAGTTAATTTTGGCTGTGTGTGGGTACTTAAAGAGAGTTTATCCTTTGAGAACGACTGGAAAGATATAGCGATATATATACATATAATGTATATATAATATACTATTATACTCACGCCTTTCTACAAGGTTTCCTGAAGGGTGGGTAGAGGTGTAAAGGTAGTACTCACACAACCCCTCTCCGCCAGATAATCTTTTTTAGGTGCTAACGTGACAGATGGCGAGTCCATCGCCGTTACTCAACCATGGCTGTACATATGCCTTTGAAATTCTTCTCACACGTATGAGAAGAAATTCAAAGGCGTAAGTACAGTCGTGCTTGAGTAACGGCGATGGACTCGCCATCTGTAACGTTGGCACCTAACACACCTCTGACGAAAAGTGGGTGTGTGGGTATTACCTATACACCTCTGCCTGCCCCTTCGAGAACCCTTGTGGGGATTACATTTGTACTGGAGTTGTAATATGGTGTACTATTGAATAGTTTAAGAGTACGAGCTATATTTTGACAGCATATACCAACGTATATCGCTTAAACATTATTTGAATTATGAATGTATTAAGGTACGCTATAGTTAGCTATTGGTAAGGCTGTGGTAAGGACCCTAAATTGTATCTGTCGAGTAAAAGAAAACCGCAATTGGAAACTTTATTAAGAGCTGCCAGTATTCGCTTCTGAAAAAAGAAAATAAATAACCTTTATTTGAAAACTAATATGAAAGAGGTAGCATTTGTTATTGACAACGCGCTCACAACTTCGTTTTAGTTTTTCTGCAAATAGGCACATCTGAAAAGACTGCTTTTATTTTTCAATGCTTAAAATATTCGAACCAAATTCGACATACTATTTTCTTATTAAGTCTTCTGAGGAATGTATGTTAAATCCTTTACTGTGAAGCTTGTGGTAAGATTACACTGTACCCACGTACAGAAAAACTCATTGCTGTAACAGGGGCTCTAACGTGTAAATTTAACTCTGCAGGTGACTTGAACCACTCGGCTACCATAGATACATACATACATATCATCACCAAGTACCTAACGGGGTAGGCAGAGAGTATAGAGCGCCAGTTCTCTCTAGACTTACATACCACTTTCGCTTCGTCCACATTCATCAGTCTCTTCATACATGCTCGTCGGTTTCGAGTACTCTTAACGTTCCCGTCCTTGAGAGTCCGATCTATTTGATCCAGGTAGTTGGAACGTGGCCTTCCTCTGCCTCTTCTTGCACACACTTTTGCTTTGTATATCTGTTTCGTCAATCTTTCTTCACTCATCCTTTCTATGTGTCCAAACCAACGTAACATGCCTTTCTTCATCTTTACAATCACGCCCTCATTCACGCCAGTTGATTTGCGAATCTCTTCATTGCGGATTCGATCTAATATCGTTACGCCGCACATTGTTCCAAGAGATCGCATCTCAACTGCATTAAAGCTATTTTCATACTTCCTCTGGCATACCCAGGATTCGCTGCCATACAATAAGGTCGGTACCAATATCGCGTTGTGGACAGCAACTCGAGCATTCTTGCTCAGACTTTTACTGCCCATCAACGCCGACATGGCTCCATTCACCTTATTTCCGGCAGTTATCCTTCTTTCAATATCTTTTTCATACTTTCCATCTCGTATGAACATGCTTCCAAGATATACAAATTCATTCACTTGCTCTAGAATTTGCCCATTTACCGATATAGCACACTCGGTCACTTGTTCTTAGTCACTCTTTCGAATACCAGAACCTTAGTCTTGCCAGCGTTTATGTAGTTCTTTTCACATTCTTCTTTCATTATGGTAACTAGTGACTGCAGTTCGCCCTCTGATGACGCCAGTAAAACCGCGTCATCGGCGTATAGTACATGGCAGTTGAGCACTAAGTTTCCCATTTTCACTCCACATCCGTTCGTTCTTAGTGCTCTCAGACAGTTATCTAGATATATAATGAACAGCCAGAAATAGATGTAAATTAATTAATGATAAGCTATTTAATTATTGGAAGTATCACAATCTTACTGTTCGTTAATTACCACACTTATCAGCTTAGGTAATTTAATTGTATATTTTGACTAGACAATATACCGAACACTCGGAATGTGAGGTCGGTAATGTTACCAAACCTAGGCAAGGCAAGCACACAGGGATGGATTTCATCCTAGATGGACCATTGAAAATAGGTAATTTTAGGTTTTATGATATTTTTGAATATGTTGCAACCGTGGACTAATCTCGCGTCACGTCAGAATATAAATAAAAATCTATAATAATACTTTATTTTTCAGTACATATTTACTGTGAGGACTTATATATCCTATATGTTAATGGTCTAACTCTGTACCAAATTTCATCCAATTCTGTTCAGCCGTTCAGGTGGGAATGAGCAAAGCAAACATCTTCATACACTCTGGCATTAATAAATTTAAGCAGAACTATTGCCAAATCCATTACAGAGCAGGCATAAAGAGAAGAGCACCAGTCTTCTTTAGACTTACAACCTCTCGCTCCATATTCACCAGTCACTTCATTTTACTTAGTCAATTCAATTTGCTTTTAATCCATGTCTTCGCTTGAGGCTCTTTGGCGTTACGAACCATTATTATCAAGCTACTTAATTTATTTTTATTGTACCGAAAATAGGTAACATTTTCGTGCAATGAAGCGCGTCGCATTACGATGATAAAGCTATTTTAGTGAACTGAATAATGTTGCTAAACTTAGAAGAAGCATAACCATTATACATAGTGTAATTCTTTGCACTATGTATGTATTTGATTCTAAATAGATTTCTATTATGGGATGCTGTTGTTTGAATCATCCTAAGGCTAAATATAAAGCCTTATAAATAAGGTGTAGAAACATATTAATTATAAGGTCTCCAATAATTACCTCCTTAGGGACGAGGAGGATTTATATTGTGTTACCAGCAGCACAGGATTTCGTTCTATTATGCTGCCAGCAAAGTACAACTCTCCGAACACAGAGTGGCAACGCGTAAGTGATACTTAGGTATGGTGAGCGTAAATAAGCTACCGTAAGCGTTTCCCATCGGGCCGTACGTTGGTTTGCCACTCTTGTGGTATAAAAAAAATATTTTTATTAAATACGTTGCGAGAGTTCGTGACAAATAAATCTTTTATACATCACTAACGTGTCAATAAACATGATGTCTCGCTCGATGAGGGGCGGTGATCATCGTTGGTGAACGATTACAAAACAGGACATATTCGCATTGACACTACTTTAAAAAAGATTCACATACGTTTTTAAACTTCTACAAATCAACCTAAATGACTTTTCATAATTTATTGCTGTCTGCCATACTATAAAAAAGGTATTTTTCTAGTATATTATATGCCTATGTAACCTAGCACAACAAAGTAAGAAGCTCCCATTTTTAAAACAAAACCACCCTCCAATACAGCAGACAAAAAAGGGGAATTAAGAATAGGGCCAAGGCTGATGACCTCGAAATAAGAACAAACCGGATTGATTGATGTTCCAATAAACCGGCTTTAAACAAAGGGCTTTTAAGTGCTTTGTAAATTAATAATGTGGCATGAAATTCATTTGTTTAATGATTAAGAAAGATATATTTAATTAATTTGAAATATGCAAACTGCTCTTTAGCCAGTCTATTGTTTTTTTTTTCAACCTTCTGTTTGAACAATCTTTATTTGAAAGTCATATAAAGGAAAATATTTTGTTCATTCCAGTTTTTCAATGCTTTGAAATTCATTCCATTATTTGGTATTCCGCGTAGGAATCATATCAACATTTTATTTCTTGTCTTTATTACTTATTTTTTTCATTATTAGTAATTATTTAGGTATTGTTTATTTAATTAAGTAAAATGATAAAATTACTAAACATAAACTAAACTAAATAAAACAACAGTCCCAACTCATTATCCCGCGGGAGTATTATTCAAAGATTGCAACTTCGAATCCCGACTGTACCAATAAATTTTTCTGAACTTGTACCTACAGTGATTAGTCACACCAGAAAACATCGAGAGGAAATCTGCATACGTTTTCAAAGGCGTATCGCCATCTAAGACTTCGTCATTATCATCATCATATCATCACGCCGAGTCCTTAACAGGGTAGGCAGAGAGTATAGAGCGCCAGTTCTCTTTAGACTTACATACCTCTTTCGCTTCGTCCACATTCATCAGTCTCTTCATACATGCTCGTCGGTTTCGAGTAAATGAAAATGTATAATGGTTATGCTTCTTCTAAGTTTAGCAACATTATGCAGTTCACTAAAATAGCTTTATCTTCGTAATGCGACGCGCTTCATTGCACGAAAATGTTACCTATTTTCGGTACAATAAAAATAAATTAAGTAGCTTGATAATAATGGTTCGTAACGCCAAAGAGCCTCAAGCGAAGACATGGATTAAAAGCAAATTGAATTGACTAAGTAAAATGAAGTGACTGGTGAATATGGAGCGAGAGGTTGTAAGTCTAAAGACGACTGGTGCTCTTCTCTTTATGCCTCCATCTAAGACTTACATATATACATACATATCATCACGCCGAGTCCCTAACGGGGTAGGCAGAGAGTATAGAGCGCCAGTCCTTTGACTAAGACTTTGCACCCAAAATATATCTCTGGCGAAATGTAAGTGTGTGGGGGAGGTGGTACTATTCTTCTGCCAAATCTTTGGAGATCCATTTGTAAATGATAATATTTTATTCCGATTTCAGGAAATGAAGAGAAAATAAGAATATTTGTCTATACCATAAGATATACCTCAAAAATGTGTTCTACATTTTACAGATGGCAAGACGTTGAAGCTTGTAAAAATACTTCTAGTACACGGCATGTTTTGACAGCTGAAAGCTTGTCGACCACCGTCAAGTACAGTAAGACAACGTTTATAAATAACAAAGAAGATACTTCGAATTTGGTAGATTAGTTCCATACCTCGAGCTATTATACTCATTCGATACTAGCTTCCAATTGTCATAAAAATTTAGGTCACGTGACATTTACTCTGAAAGACAACGCGCCGAGTCCCTAACGGGGTAGGCGGAGAGTATAGAGCGCCAGTTCTGTCTAGACTTACATACCTCATTCGTTCGTTTCCACTTCCATAAGTCTCTTCATACATGCTCGTCGCTAAGCAAATTAATTAAAAAGTAAGCAACTTCTGCTAACTCATGTTTTACATATATTATTTACTAACAAACAAAGCGATTACGACACGGCTTATAATTACGACTTTGATGGAATTAATCCATCAAAGTCGTAATTTCGAGGATAAAAATCACTTTGGACCGTAATTGGCCGTAATTGTACAGGTACCCGTTATGCACGAAGTATTGAATCCTAATTCCACTGTACCTCTGCCCTTTAAAATGTACCGCTTAGTGGAACCTGGTACAAAGCGCTTCAATCAACTACTAAACTTCATCCAAGATAAATGCTGAGCGCTCAAACTTGTAGATTAATGGGTGTCATTATTGCAACTATTGGAAAATGTATTAAGACGGTAAAGGCTTGCAAATAAAAGGTATTTATATACATATATATTTATATATACATATAAATACCTTCGTACATTGGTCTCTGAAAAAGTAAGCAACTTCTGTTTGTACTCTTATAAAAAGCTTCTTTCCGATAGAGATATATCGTCCAACTATAAAGCAGTTTTTGAAAAAACTGTCCAAACGTCATTTTGATTCTGCTGTAAACCACCCCAACCCCCTCGTCGTATCGGCCGCCCGATACACTCCTTCCCTTATCTCGAAGATAAGGCGTCCAAAACATGCCGTCATCGAACCGGATGACGACATAACGGTCCTCCAGGACGCCCGACAAAAACATACCAACACTACACACAACCGACCACTGTTCCGTCCTCGCCGGCGAGGCTCGACGCGAATAAGCCGTAATGTTCCCCCCCGACCTCCTCCGCAAACGCCGGCCCGCGCCGAGCCAGACGCCCAAATCCCGCCACCAAATAATATATAAATAAAATTACCAGTCCAGCCCAGCTCCCTTGCTCGCGATCCAGCCCTAAGCCGAGGTTCGTACCCCACAGGGGGTGCCCTTAGCTGTGTTGCTTAGTACTAAAGTGCTTGGCTGGAGGCCTAGGTCTCGCCATTGACCGGTATCGTATCATATACAAGACAATTAATAGAATCGGGAACAATTCTTCATACCTAAATCAAAATAAGAATACGGGTTTCGGAAAAGTTTATTAATGCATGTTTTCTTAAATACACCATAATATCTCATCATTATTTCATTGTTCAATCAGATTATAATATAGAAGTATTACAATTATAGAAGTATTACAATTATAGAAGTATTACAATTATAGAAGTATTACAATTATAGAAGTATTACAATTATAGAAGTATTACAATTATAGAAGTATTACAATAATATAAGTATTACAATTATAGAAGTATTACAATAAATACGATATTTTTTTTTAGTTTATCATTGTCACCAATTTTGCATTCGTTTTGTAAATTTGCAATGTTTTATCGTGTTATGACCGTGTAAAGTCACATATAAAGTCACATATAAAGTCACATATAAAGTCGCTTTATCTAATTAAAACCTACTTAAGTCTGTAGCCTTCCTTATAACCATTAGCAACAATGTCACAAACTATTCTTTGCCAGGTCACTTCGACCGCTAAGGAGGCTTCTTCGGAGCAATTCGTGACAAGTACAAAGTAATGATGACTATTGCTTCTGAACAAATGTGCGCGACGCAGACAGTAATTTTTTTGATACTAGACGTGTCGACGAGTTTGTTGTTATGTGATGTATTTGACAAAATACTGTGCCTATCGCAGAAGCCTAAGCCTGTTATAAATGTTTAACCAAGTCACACCACGAGCTTTATAGTGAAGGAAAACATCGAGAGGAAACCTGCATTCGTCTAAGAAGCAATTCAAATGCGTGTCTATAGTCGTACTTGAGTAACGGCGATGGACTTGCCATCTGTCACGTTGCCACCTAAAATATATCTTTGGCGGAAAGTGGGTGCGTGGGCTATTACCTATAGGGGAGGGGGGGGCATAACGGGGACGTTAAGGGAAATAAACAATAAAAAAATAAACATCAAATATTTATTAATGAAACTAATGACAACTCTTTGGTTACTTATTAATTTATAATTTGGCACCGAATTTGGTGAAGTAGGAAATCAACTAATATTTTTAATTTTAATTTTATTAAACCTTCTACCTACACCTCTACCTACCCCTTCCCGGACCCTTATGGGAAGGCGTGAGGAGGTGTTATTTATAAGTCGAAGTTTCAGTAGGCGTTGACAAGATACTGACATCAGGTTCGCATTCCGCTAGTCTAGGTGTACCCGACAGGATCTCCCAAAGGCATATGTGTAATAGCGCCCTATTTTCGCCAGAGATTTAGATACCAGCGTAAATGTCGTGGCATTTTTTCACAGTAGTTAAATTCAGAAGAAGATGTAGTGACAAAAATTGAGAAAGGTATGCTGAGATGGTTTGGCCGTGTCGAGAGAATTAATGAAGAACGATTGACGAAAAAAGTGTATAAGGCGAGTGTGAATGAAAGTGTTGGAAGGGGTAGACCTAGACGGACGATTCTAGACCAAATTAGGGACGTCTCGAAAAAAGGTCAGGTCAAGAGTACCCTAAACTGAAGAGCATGTATGAAGAGAATAATGAAAGTGGACGAAGCGAAAGAAGTATGTAAGGATCGTAGCAAGTGGAAAGAAGTGGTCTCTGCCTACCCCTACGGGAAAGAGGCGTGATTATATGTATGTATTAAATTCAGAATAGCTTGATTCCAGTCAACTGCCAGATTGGGTAATATGTGTACCCAATATGCCTTACTGAAATCAAAATGTTACACGCAATCTTACAGTGACAAGATAAACCCTTAAATGAGACTAAAGGTGCCTGAACTACACAGGTCCCGTTGAGTTTTACCTGTAAATTAGATCTCAGGACGGTTTATATGTATATTGTTTTGCCAACTCGTGGGTTAATATTCGGTTGATATCACTCATTTCAAAAAGGACCGTCAGACCACAGAGAAGTGAAACTACAGGGAATCTGGTCGCAATATTCCAAATAAATGACACGTATACAACCCGACCTAAGACAGCTTTGATTCTTCATTTGCATATTCCATACGTAACCGGCATTCGACCACAAAACGACCAAAAGGACTATTTCAATATTGAATCCTCTTGTTAATTTATATCCATGTGTCTAGCTTCCCATAACTATAGGACAATAATGGGCGGCCACAGCTTAGTTCAGCTATGCTAGTTTCAAAGTTCGTTTAAATAAAATATGCGTCTTTCACCGTAATGATCGCGGAGAGATATATCGCTGTAAAAGTAAACTCAAATGTTGAATAACTCATGTATCTAACTCAGTTGAAATCCTTGCGTTGCCGGCTACTTCGTGAACCACTCGGCCTTCGCTACATTTTTCGCTGAGTTTTATTTTTAAATTGCACTCATACAATACCGTGGTGAGTTAGTGAAGAGTTAGGGAAGTTCCTATATATATATATATATATATATAGGCACTTCTTATAACTATGTAGATAAATGAGTTATTCAACATTTGAGTTTACTTTTACAGCGATATATCTCTCCGCGATCATTAAATTTATTAAATTAAAAGCAGCTCAATCGTTTTAAAAAAATATATTTTTTTGATATATTCAAAATTTTTATTTTTTTAAAACGATTGAGCTGCTTTTCCAATGCTGCGTTCGCACCAAAGCCAGTATATACAGCCTCCGTCAATACGGCTTGTTTGTATAAAGCAAAGTCATTGGGACTTTTACGATCTACATACGTAGGGTTGCCAAATGGGGTCATGAAAAAGAGATCCCCTCCCGATACCGTTGAATATGTAAAATGATTTTTTATATATTTGTATACATTTTGAAAACCTGTGCAATGATTAGATGGCAAATTTCGCTGATAACATCGCCGCAGGCTTTCCGTAAGGAATTTGTTTGATCTTATTGGAGTAGAGAGAAATTGTTTTGTTTGGATAAGTATTTATTTTGTTTGCTTTGCAGACGCAGTAGCCCTGTAAAATATTTGGGTTGCAAGTTTCAAACCTTTCGGTCGAAATCAGATACATAATATTATGATCAGAGAGGTTACAGTTCTTTCGATCTTTGGTAAGTAGTTACGTCCATTGTTACTAATAAAACGAGAAGCTTGTGACGGTATATGGATGATCGTTACTTAATCACACCAGATTGGATAAGGGGCTAAGGCTAAATCATTTGCCGATTAACATATGCCATATGTTTTAGTTTAGAACAAAAAACAACTAATAATATATAACTTTTCGCAAGTGAAACAGCAGGGCACAACTAGTTTATTTATAAATATAATATAGCTTTTAATCATATATGTATATACTCATAAAATAAGGATTTCATGGCCACAGAAACATTGTATACATTTATAATTAAATCCCAAAAAGTGGCTTCGGAATTTCAATGAATAATGCATAAGTACGCCCACGCTCTCGCAACGTATTTTGACGGTTCAACGGCTCTGACGGCTAAACAATGATTAAATTCCTGAAGCATCATAACGTCACAAGGTTGAAAGAAACCGACGCAAAAATATTTGGTGTCATCATAACATTTAAATTAACGTGGCAAACTTCGCGGCCCAACTTTGTCAATATGCCGACAATATAGGGGATGAACAATTTTAATAATACGCCTGTGATGTCTCGCTTCCGTCATTTTTGTCAGGCGTTCTAACACTTGGACAATGAGTTTAATTGTTATTTGATCTCTTGTAAATAAAAATATTTTTTTTATAAGAAAACACTCCACTGTTGATTCTACTAGACAACAGCCCAGCTCGTTATAGGTGCCTCGAATCGTTACTGCTTGCACAAAAATTCTCATAAAATACCAGTAATCTATAAGACGAAATTTAAGTAAATTCTACCCCTAAGAATGCAACTAGATATGTTACATACGATATTTAACAAAACTGTGTATTTTTTGTTATTAACATTAATGAAGTAAGGCATGTTGCATTGGTTTGGAAATATAGAACAGATAAGTGAAAAAAAGTTCACGTAACAGGTACAGAATACGAAAGTGTTTGGAAGTAGGGGAAAGGAAGACCAATTTCCAAATATGTACCTCTATAAAATCTGTCGAACACTCATAGATGGAAACATGTCTATATAGCCGTAAACGGTATGTAAGTAGAGATTGACGAATGTGGTTAAGCGAAAGAGGTCTATAAGTCTGAAATACATCTCACTCCACACTCTCCTCTCCTGTGAGGAGCTGGGCTGAATGAAATATATGCATTTATTTTCGTTTGTCACTAAAAGGTAAATATACAAAAGTTTTTGCATTAATACAAACAGAAACGCCTGAATAGAATCGTACCATATACTTAGAATAGGTCAAGGGTTATTATTCAAACATTGCCGACCTTACAGTGGGAATATATGCTAATATAGTTCTAATAATAGCTCATGGGACTCACCGGTCCCTTTTCTGCCAGCATAGACATTCCTTGTCCTGGAAATATTACGCACCGCAGGAACACAACACTTGAGAATAGTGTTATTTGGCTGCGGTCGTGAGTAAGCTAGGGGCTTGTAAGCTACTTTACTAGTCGCCTAACTTCAATTTAGAAGGAGAAATTCGTGGTATCTTGTCCTTAAATACGAATACTTAAATAAGGGTGATAAACTCAAATTTATACCCTTAATAGTTCCCAACCAAAATATATCTCAATATGTGTTGAAAGGAAACCTGCATACGTTTGAGTAGACACTCAAAGGCGATGGACTCGCCATCTGCCACGTTGGCACCTTAAATATATCTCTAATGGAAAGTGTGTGTGTGTGTGGGTACTACCTATATACCTCTACATACCCCTTAGGGAACACTTATGGAAAGGTATGGAAGATAGGAAACAAGATAAAATAGTTTTAAACTTAAGAAGTTAGTGACATATATTTAAGATCCATAATAAAAAGGCCAAGGATACTTTATTCATTTGTTACGAAGAACCTCGTTAGCCGAAAGCAACAATAAGCATAGACGAACGAATATAAAGTATACATACTCGAGCGAAAGATCAATCAAGCCGAACCGTTCCATATAAGTACTGTGTATGAATGGCTTCGGCGTAGGTACATTGTTATTATAGTAATATTCTTTGTTCAAATCTCCCTCTATACTAAATATGTCCGTTGTCCGTTGTGAGTATTGGATTATTAAAGGAAAAGCTGGGATTTTCTTTACATACGAAAATTAATGCTGTTTATACAATGATCTTGTTAAGTAAGAAAAAACAAGCACGTTTTGAGAAGCTTAGTGTCTTCAAGGAATTGTTTGAATGACCTAAGTTTTTTATGATTTTTGATATGATAAAGGATCTAGATGGGTATGGAAATAATTTTAAAAAATGTTTTTCATAACATTGTAAGGTGATTGTTAGGATATTTTCTTCATAAATAATTTTCTGTTTTAAGTCGGTTAAGAGACATAAATCATTCACTAATCCAGAAAAGAAGAGAATACGATATGGGAAGTATTTTTTAAAAAAGGAACATATAATTCCCGACAAACAGCAACGAAATGGACAACGTGGTAGTTGTCCATTTGTTCGCTGATTGACACCTAGACATATTTCCGGCGAAACGAGGCTATTATATTCCATCTCTGCCTACCACCAACCTTGTAGGAAGGTGTAAAGAAACACACTTCTAATCTATCTTCTATTCTTTGTCATCATTCTGTTACAGCTTCGTGTATTTGTTTGTATTTGTAACCTTTATTGTAGTCGTTTTAAAGTTATATAGATTTAAAAGTGAAAATGGTGCATTTCAAACCACTTCACACACAATTGGTTGGATTGGTACCAAGTTGTAATTGGTTACATTGGGTACACAGTCCTGTGTGGCAAAGTGATGAGAAAAACGTGAAAGAACTTAGAAGTTAGTCAGAAAATGATAGCGCCGACGCTCAACGGCGCGATTTTTTAGAACCGCCTATTTTTTTTATTCATAAATTACATAATATCTTATTTTATTTTTAGCTTTTGCCATATTTATACATATGGTTTGATGAAGGACTCTAATATATTATAATTCTTATAAAAATCTTTTTAAGAACATAATAAACAAAGTATATCTTCACGCCTTAGGGTCCCCGAAGGGGTAGGCAGAGGTGTATAGGTAATACCCACACACCCACTTTCCGCCAGAGGTATATAAGGTGCCAACGTGACAGATGGCGAGTCCATCGCCGTTACTCAAGCACGACTATACATACGCCTTTTGAATTTCTTCTCAGACGTATGCAGGTTTTCTCTCGATGTTTTTCTTCACCGTAAAGCTCATGGTGTGACTAATCACTGTACTTAAGTTCAGAAAAACTCATTGGTACAGTCGGAATTCGAACTTGCGACCTTTGCGTCGCAGGCAACTGCTCGAACCACTCGGCCACCACGGCTTATTAGTATATTATTATAAAAAAAAATATCCGTTCGAATTGAGAAACTGCTTCCTTTTTTGAAGTCGTTAAAAAAAATATTTCTAAACTTCAAACATAATGAAGATATAGAAGGCCAGTTAAAGAAAACACATTAACTTCAAATAAAATATGATAGCAAACACTAGTATTACACCCGCCACATTTAATAATAGAATAAAATTTCAATTAACTTTACTACCGACCTGTTTTGCTCTTTCAGAGCAAACGAATAAGAACTTGCCGCTATCAGTGCCTTGCCGTAATAAGCAGTGAATCTGTGTATAGTCTCTCGTGTTATCCTGAACGTGACCGCCGCCGGCCGTTCCTTGATTTACTCACACTACGGTACTATTTAGGACATTTTGCCGATATTTGGGTCAGACATTCGATCAATGTAAAGTAAAATAGAATGTGAATAAACCAAAAATTATATTAAAGTATTTTATCTTAGCAGTAATTGCCAACGACGTGATGACGAAAAGAATTTATTTTGTTCTACACTAGTTGTGCCCGCGACTTCGTCCGCGTGGGATAGTGACATTGCGCAGTATTTTTTGATTTATTTTGGACGTGTGTATAGGGGATGCCTACGTCATAGTAGCTTTATGCATGCAAAGTCTCAGCCCGATCGGTTTAAAATTGACAAAGTTTCATACAAACTTTCATCCCCTATTTTATCCCCTTGGGGTAGAATTAATCAAAATCCTTTCTTAGCTGATACCTACGTCATAACATCTACCTGCATGCTAAATTTCAGCCCGATCCGATTAGTGGTTTGGGCTGTGCGTTGATAGATCACTACGTCAGTCAGTCAGTCAGTCAGTCAGTCACCTTTGAGTTATGTATATTTAAATGTAACCAAAGTAGTATTCATTAGGATATATCAAGTTTTCCTTTTTTGACACCAAAAAGGTGGCATACAAGCCAGAAGGAGTTGAGTTGAGGAGTACGGAGTTGAGTCATCATAATCATAAATTTAAGAGCTGGGCCTTTGTCGGCGTCTTTAGTGCAATACCTCCCATTTTCTTCTCACCAGCGCAATCTCTTTGACCTCCCTATACGTCGTAAGTTTATCTGCGAGCTGACTCTGATATATTTTAATCTGGGCCCACCTCGTCACTCCTTCCCCTCTACTTTACCTTCAAAGTTGAATAGATAAATCAAAATGAAATCATCATCACGCCAGACCCCTAACGGGGTAGGCAGAGAGTATAGAGCGCCAGTTCTCTCTAGACCTGCATACATCTTTCGCTTCGTCCACATTCATCACTCTCTTCATACATGCTCGTCGGTTTCGAGTACTCATAACGTTCCCGTCCGATCGATTTGATCCAGGTAGTTGGAATTGGAACGTGGCCTTCCTCTGCCTCTTCTTCTTCTTCTTGAAATCGAAATTCTAATAATTTTATTAATTTTGGGTAATGAAATGGTTTTTCTGCATAGAGGAGAGCATAAATAAAACAAAATACTTACATTTTTATCGATTGTATTCCAAACATTTGCGCATTTGGCAAACTCCAAACCACCATTGGCCACCAACTTCACATTTTAGTTAAATCTAGTAACCGATTGTAATTATTGCGTTAAATTCAATCCATAATTTGCCCGTTTTTCCTTCAACATCGTCGTTTTTGTGACGTTGATAATCTTATTTTAGCTGTAGAGACCTCGTATACTTTCCAAGCATATTTATATAACGCTGCAAGCAACAAGAGTTTACTCTAGTCGCTCGGTACATAAATTCTCGACTATATTCTTCTCCGGAAGGGACCTATTGCAAAATATTAAGTATCTGTAGCTTACTAACAACCCGTAACTTATAAAGTAAACTCAGATACTTGCATTTTTATTTAACGCACAGACAAGCGGTAGTGGTCCTAACTGTGAAGCTAAATGTGCCCCAGAACCTACGATTTCTACTAAAATAAAAAGTAAATAAATGAGTTGGACTTTTTTTATACGTATAGCTAATCATTTCTAACAACTTTTCTGCAGACAAAGTAGCGTGTAATAGCTTGATAGTAATATAAAAATAAATGATTGCACATATGTTATTGATAATACAATGGCTGCTTAACGGTATAAGGAGTGTTCACTTAAATTCCTAGTTTGACACTGGCTGAAATCTGTGTCAGAAACTGATGCTGCTTCTAGCGAAGTTATGTCTAAATCAATCGAACGTGCATATTATAATGCTGCCGGGACAAATAGACACATCAACGGTGCAGTGACAAATTATACAGATGAATTAACTAGACGCCATTCCATTCCGACGTATAATATGTATATTCGAACTATCATACATAGGTATATTATTAAGGAATAGATCGCACGTTGCGACTATATGTCGACTTTAGAGTATTATTATAATTAAATACTGAACTGATCTTCTTAAATTAAGTTACATTCAAGCCATTGAATTCTCAAACCTATGCTTAGGCTTCCTCTCGATGTTTTCCTTCACCGTTAAGCTCGTGGCTACTCATTGTGACCAATCATTGTACTTAAGTTCAGAAAAACTAAAT
>JACCPG010004719.1:0-10126 GCA_016069955.1 Drepana arcuata | reverse complement strand
TTATGGGAGCCCAAAGGCCGCGTTTAGACATATTATATAATATATGACAATAGCGTTCAATACGCAAGTGCTGACTACCGAATCAGCGATAATTCGTGGGTCAAGACAAGACCTGTGGAAGACCTGCTACGATCACACCAATCTTGTTCATATTGCCAATTCCAAAAGTAATAACGCACAAAACAATGTTGCTTTTTACGACGACCATCCGATGTTACACAAAAGAATCGTTTGTAACAAAAACCAAATGTATTTTTTTCCATATTTTAGTCAGTATCGTGTATATTAAGGCCATGTGCGTTAAAGTAAAAAAGTTTGCTATATGAGCAATGCATGTTGATATTACGATATTAATGAATCGAATGAAAATGTGGAAAGTGTTTATTAATATTGTCTATCGCCGAGGGCTCCTGAGGTAAGTATTTGCCCAGTACTCGGCTAAATAGATGCTATGTTTTGTTAGGTCTCTGTTGTTCTTATTATAAGCAAGTGGTGCCCCGAGGCTTCAACCTTAATAAAAAAGGGCTATCTAATGCAATGCAATTTTTTTTAAAAACGGATTTGAAATGTCAGCGCCTTCAAACTAACAAACTCAACTTTACAATTTTGTATAGATCTTGTTAGCCTACCTAGGAAACCTGAATTTTCAGTTCCTTTATCTAGCCTAGGTTTGGAGTAATGATTTATTGCTATTGAACATAATTTATAGATGATACACTATTGTACTAAGACTGTCCCCATCAACGCTTTTCTTATTGTCCCTTTTCAGGCGAGGATACTTTGATACCCGTGTTATTTTTTGACGTGCCCTACGAATCGAAATAATACATTCCACTTATACGCACTTTCACTTGTAAACGAAAAAGAAAGAGTCCAAATTCTGATATTGGTAATTATGCAAGTAGCATAGCATGTAATCGGTCCGTCTGCAGGCTCGAATGAAAGCCACCACAGGTATATCAGACATAGTAATGGATGTCACAAACGGTCGACAAGAAGGCATTACGGACGTCAAATAGCCCATCGGACAAATTGGGGAGTTGTTGCAAAAGGGATTTGCGAAATAAAGCAATTTTAGTCGAGACAGAGCGTTTCGACCACAAGGAAATTGAAAGTCTGATGAAATAATGCCCGTTTAGACAATTGTGCGTCTAATTCTCAATACAATTACGGGACGATTCATGTTTTTTTTTATACGTCATGGCCCCAGTTGCTATTATTGGTAACTATTGCTATATTGATTTATATTTTGACTTCTTCTCCCGCAAGGGTATGGGAAGGCAGAGGTGACCTTACCCAGGAATATATATATACAGTACCCAACATGATGGTCCAGTATGTTGACGTTTTACCTTCACCGTAAGATAAGGCAGAACTGTGTCATTACACACCCTTTTTTCGCCAAAGATATATTAATGGCCAACGTGACGGATGGCGAGTCATCTCTTCTCTTTATTATTCTCATTCTTCTAGACGCTTTCGTTTACCTTAAAGCTTGCTTAGTGACTAATCACTGTACTTAACTTCATCAAAACTCATTGGTAACGTCGGGATTCAAACCTGAAATGTTTTAGTTGTAGGCGACTACTCGGAACGACTCAGCCACCACGGATCTTAAATATCTATTCAAACAATACAAGCTTCGTCAAACAATATACAATTAGAAATCAGCAACGTATCAGTAATATTCCTTGAAGTGTACAAGACTTTTCATTAGTGATGAGTAATTAAAATGGACGCTCATAAGCTATAAAGATGTAACAAGCCATACAAAAGATAATTACAAATCGGAATTAACGAGCTTTATGACACCCATAAATAACCGTTAATCTCGCATTACTATGCCGTAAAACCTTTTATTATCCTCCAGGATGCAGCATCACGTAAACGGAAAAAGTAAGTAAGTTATCAAGCAAATTACCAAGATACAATATTATTTTACGAAGCGGATTTCTTTGGCTGTATGACATATTTCCCATGGGGCTGATTTAGTATGTATTTAGGTCGGTAGACTATATGTAACTTTTATAGCCGAACGTATTCTGATATTGTTTGACTTATATTTGTTGTATGGAGACAATTCTTTATGTAAAAATATATTCATGACTTGGATATAAGTCGTACTGTCGCATACAAACCACCCTGCTCAATTCCCTCTAAAAATTTTACAGTTTATCAATAAAATATCTTGTGACAATTCCATATAAATTTTACCTTGTCCCAAACTAAGCAAAGCTTTTTTTGCCAAAAGGAAATGCAAGCTCTGCTTAGTCGTATCTAGTTCCCATTATTATGGGAATAATATTCTTAGATGGATAGATATGCGCATACTTACATGAGCATCCAAGAATTACAAAAACAATATGCGCTTAAAGCGGGATTAAAAATTTCGACTTTCGGCTTACAGAACGAAGGCTTACTCGGAACGATCAGGTCAAAAATTTTCCACCAACAAATCCAGTGCCATACAATAAGTTTCTTTGATTAGTGCCTACCCTAACAAGGTATCGATCAATCAGACTTAAGTATCTAAATATAAAAAAGGTTGTGAGAAGAACAGAATTCTGACAACAATGACATGAATGCAATCGATATCGAATTTGGGATCTGTTTCAATCAACCTTTTCAACCAATCGAGGCAGAACTAACTCGAATCGCGTTGCGACGATAATTTAAATGGTTACAATCGTTCGATTTTACGTCTATCCAACGAATTCGCGAGCAAAAGGTCAAAGCCGTGAACACCGATCGATTTGTCATTACACCTTGTCTTTACTCTCTACAACTGAAATGGTCTCGATGGCATGTACTTACATTGTTATCCTAACAAATTTCATTCTATTGAACAACGTACCTTTTACGTACCAAACCAACGTACCTAGACTAAAAAAAGACCAGATGGTGATACAATCATTTCGGAATTGTCATATGGCAATCCTAGGCAGCCCAACATATTGAACCTACAAAAATGTATCCCATCATAACATTGGAAATCTAAATGGTAAAAGAAAAATGTGTTTTAAGCTAGGTGAGAAGATATTTTGGATGGGTTAAAACAGTTTTTTTATACCACTAAGACGTAAGCAGGCTTGCAGCCTGCCTGATGGTAAGTTACAATATAGTAAGGGATCTAGATAGATGGCTAGTCAAGTTCAGGTGGCAGCTGCTAATGTAAAAATCTAACAACCAGCCACATAGAGATAGATTTGGTTTCTAATCCAACATTTGGAATAAGGCCACGATGACGATGGAGAAACCAAACCTCGACTTAATTTAATTAAAATCCTGGGTGGTGGGTTCAAAGAAGCTTTTATCAAAGATGTTTATACCTCAGCGATCAAAGGCACCATGCAGTCGACTGGCGTCGCGCACACTATGACGAATGCCTTGGGGCACTCGTTGGAAATCGCATCAGCGTACCGCTTGACTATAGGCGCCTGGTAGCTGAACCGCTTCTCAAAAGGCATATCCACGTTTAAGTAACCGCTTTCTAGCATTAGTACTATGTCTGTGTTCTGGGGAAAAAGAGAAGGAATTAGAGATTTGAGTTGCTTAAACGGTCAATGTATGCAGCTAACTCCCTCACAGGGTGGGCAGAGAGAGTAGAAGCGCTAGTTTTCTCTAGACTAACAGACCTCTTTCGCTTCGTCCAAATACATCAGTCTCGTCATATATGCTCCGCGGTTTGTTAGTATATTTAGACTTATAAGTTGGGAAGAAACAATAGAGTTGAATGAAGTATGCGGTGAATTAGTCAAGTTCGTGTAGGTTAAATGGCGTATTGATTGGCACACCTGAGGTCATCGCCACCCTGCTTGCATACCATGCATGGACGAACAAAGAAATAGAACAAAACTGGTTCATTCCATCCCTTCCTTTGTGGAAATAGATTGCTTCTATTTATAGTAAATTTTGTGTTATAAGGAATGAGTCAACTATGACATCCTGTTCTGACAAATAATAAGTGGAAGTGAGTTTTTTTGTACAGCTTTCACGTTTTAAAAACTCAACTGATCGATATTCGATATTTTACCCTAAACTGCGTTAGGTTGGTATTCTACGCATAAATCATGTCTAATACTTGTATGTAACGATAATAAGTAGTAATATCCGTGTACATATACTTATTTGTAATCTGCATGACATTTCAATTGTTCTACAGAAGTATAGCGTCGTGACCCACTGGAGATCAACTACGTCGTTTTGGAGATCATAACGAAGTCAGAGTATAAATATTATTGCAAAATCAATTTACAAACTGCCGTGAGCCTTTAAGAGCCGTGGTGGCCGAGTGGTTCGAGCAGTTGCCTGCGACGCAAAGGTCGCAAGTTCGAATTCTGACTGTACCAATGAATTTTTCTGAACTTAAGTACAGTGATTAGTCACACCACGAGCCTTACGGTGAAGGAAAACATCGAGAGGAAACCTGCATACGTCTGAGAAGAAATTCAAAGGCATCTGTATAGTCGTGCTTGAGTAACGGCGATGGACTCGCCATCTGTCACGTTGGCACCTAATATACCTCTGGCGGAAAGTGGGTGTGTGGATATTACCTATACACCTCTGCCTACCCCTTCGGGGACCCTTGTGGGAAGGCGTGAGGATATATATATATATATAATTTACAGACTCTATGAAACAACACCGGCATACAGTTCCAGCTTCTAACAAGCAATTATGACAGGTTTGTATGGCATTAGTTGGCAACCTGTATTCTAACATATATTCTAAAGAAGTGTTTCAGCGTCGATGCAAAGTTAGACTACAGTTTGGATTGTATAGAACTTGACTTGCATTAGCAACTGGGTGTTCAAGATATGCAAATTGTGAGTGTTCCAACAAGATAACTTGTCTGCGCATAGATATGAAAGGAAAATGGAAGCCACATACATAGAATCTATGATATCACCATCTTCCTACCCTGGGGCGTTACTATGACGTGCTTTGACAACGATTCTTTACATGTGCCCTAAAATTGGCGACTTTTATGCATCTGTCTGTTTCGACCTCTTATATAGTTTATCCCTGGCCCAAAATGTCCAGGGTTAGTGTAATCTAACGACAAGGCAGACTAACAAATCTTTACACTTCACTATTAATTAGCGCTCTCTTCTCTCTTCCTAGCCCATGGGGTGTTAATAAACGAGTATATATGTATAAGTAGCGAATGTCAATTCTGACATTTATGTACTTTAGCACCACGTCGAGTACCTGACGGGGCTGGCAAGAACATCAGTTCACTTTAGACTTCAGACAGACCTCATTCGGTTCAATCATGGGCATCATATATATAATACTATACCTTCCACTTCATATTGCAATCAGTAATTGTACCATTACCATTACCATCTCCTGGCAGGTATTTTTTCTTGGAAACGGTGGTAACTTTGGTAACTTTAGTCTATATTAAATATGTGACGTTCAATAAGTGTTCCCTATGTCCCTTACGTTGAATAAAATATTTTGATTTTGATTTGATTTTGATTTCGATTAAAAACAAATTAAGTACTATAAATAAAAATGAGCACCTGCAAACACCTTTCTAGTTCACAGCAAGCGCAACTGAATGCTTGCACCAAACAATTGGTGTTTATATGCTGCAAGTCTTGGACTACGCTGGTCAGGTCTCTATTACAGCCGCTACACTGGGAGTCTTTTGCCTCGTATAAGCGTAATCTGAAATAACGGCATGGTAATTGATAAGTATAAATTTTTTATTTACTATAAATATAATATATATATATATATATATTATATTTATATTATATCTATTTATCGATTATTTGTCTTCCCGAAGTGCCACCACTCTTACCCCACTCCCCAGAGTAAAATGCAGAGTAACAGCACTATTTACCCGAACGCAAGTTTAGGTGCCAACGAGAAAGGTGGCGAGTCTGTCTCGGTTTTGCATTTAGCTGAATTCCTTCTGAAATGTTTGCAGTTTTTTCTTTACCGTAAAGCTAGAGATGTAATAAGTAACTCTACTGAAGCTAATAAGTCTTTAGTTACAGTCGGCCTTTTTTCAATCAAATCTTAAGGGGTTGGTTGGCAATGGTTAGGTGTTAAAGTAGTTCATTTGGTCCCGCAGGCACGATCTTCGAATAAGTTTTGACGCGTTAATATATTACTGAAAGCGCTACATTACTACGTAAATTAATGTAAAAAGTCAGTTTTCTGGCTATAAAAATCCCGTGATAAACATTGCGAAGCCGGCAGTCACGGCTTGCTCGTAAAATCCTGACTCCCTTTATTGCTCGCGTCTGAATGATCCATATAATAGCATATCTGAGGTCTTACTAAAAATTTGATGTGTGCTTTCTGAATACCTCGCACATCCTTTGTGAGAATAAATGATTGGTGATTCGTGTGCACCGATCTAACGATGGGGTTTATAATTTGACCTCTTGTGACAGAAATGTGAAGTTTCTATTGGGTCAGAATCAAACCGTTCCATGAACTGATGACTCAACGATGCAGTGTTAGAAGTCAGTATTAGTTAGCTTATAGTATATGAATCATAATAAACCTTTTGTGTTTTGAAACAAACCATGTTTCTAGTTTATTATTCTTAGTATTGCTGTACATTTGCAAGCTTAATCATGATTCACCCTTCAGAATTCCAGAGCAATGAAAAGTAAGAAAATATACTTTTGAGTTAATGAATAATTTAACCCTGCAAAGTAGAAAGTACAGCTTGGAGTTCTTTAAGAAGCATATGAAAATAATACTTCAGGGTCTTTATCGATAAGAGCGATCGCTCTTACTACCTATTGCGAGCTTTCATAGACAGCAGTACTTGCCTGGCGACAGACATACTGCATGTTTGTTAGTCACTTGAGTAGAATGAAATAGGTAAGTGCCATTGCCAACATGCCATTTGTTTTTTATTCTTTAGTTTTGAAATAATACCAAACCATAAATACTTGGTAGATATTAATTTCTAACGATCAACTTTGATGCCGCGCATTCGTGATCAATCTCAGTTAAAGTAACGACTAGGGTTGATACGATACGCGTTTGGCGGTAAATGCCAAATAGTTCCGTGGGGACGGGGATCCACTCAAAGGATGCGTCGCGTACACGAGCAGCGGCTTGCCTACGTAACCTACCCCCTGCTTAGTTTACGAGCTAGACAGACAGGAGCTATTAAACATACTGTATGTATATACACGTATGCTGCACGTAGTACTCCGCTTACTTAAGTGCATCGTGCTCGAATATCGGTAAATAAACTCGAACTCGACTGGCGTATAAAATTCTGGTAAGAAGAATAATTTGGATGTATTCTGCTTCTGTTTCTACGTTATGCTTTAGTTGCAACCTAAATCTGTAAGAAAAGTAAATATCTGAACTATTATTTTCACGCCTACTTACCACGGAGAGAGTGGATATAATTAGGTGCTAAAATCTAAGTTGTGCTGTCGCTGCCGGACAAGCACAACTTAGATTTTAAAGATTTTGTATTTCTTCTAAAATACATGCAGGTAATACTCGCGATGTTTTCCTTCACCGTAAAGGTAGTGTGATTAAACACAATGCGTTCAGAAAAAACTAATTGGTCATAGTCCAGATTTAAACTTCGACGCGTCCGCTCGGACCAGCGGGCCACCACTTTATCTTTAAAAAACATTAAGTGGAAAAGCAGCCCTATCTAAAAAAAGTAAAATAAAGGTAGGACGGTAAGCTTACATTATTCCCCATGGCCCAAAGAGATTACGTAAATTTTGACATTTTAATTTAAAGGTCGTAAGTCGTTGTCGTTTGATAGGTCAGGTAGAATCAGGAATACGATACATTTTATGGCGTAGTATGGGCCGATGTCGTAACTTTGGCCGGGCGGAAAGCCCAAAATGTCCCCGTGGGAGCGTGTCGCGACTAGTGACGTCATGAGCGTTTGTTCGCTTTTGTTCGGGTACTTAACATTTTCGGTTGAATAGGTTAAGTGTGTCTCGCGATTTTAAGCTTGCTATATTTTTTACAGTATTTCCTTACCATTGGTTTTAATGCTTATACAGCTTCAAACAGTCACACACATTGACGGTAAGAAAGCGATTACCGTATCGTTTGATCATTACATTACCATGTACCTATATACCTACATAAATGCATTTATATTATCACGCTAGTCAGTCTCTAATAGGGTAGGCAGGTGTTTTTTTATGTAAAAAACATGATGGATGAAGTGAAAAATTCCTTCACCGTTTCCATACTGTTCATAAGGATATTTTAAACTTGGCATGCAATGCTCTGAAAAGGTATAATTTGTAGTTGCCATATTCGGTTGGTGTTGCAAACATGAATATTTACATATATGTATACACATAATATCAAACAACACCGTGAATGCCTGACAGGTACCTTGCAAGCGTCTACTTCTTTTTACACTTTGTTTTGCTCTATTTTCTTTTTATATCTAAGCCAGTTAGCGATTTGTCTCGAGACATGGGGCGAGTTCGGAGACAAGCGTTCCCCCGGGTCAGTTGGGCTTTGTAAGCGGATAATTATCTACATATATGCGTCAGACATGTGTATTATTTACAGCCAATCTTGATACTCTATATTATAGACTGTAGTATAGTACCCACAGATACATAATATAGACTGCAGTATAGTACCCACAGATACATAATATAGACTGCAGTACAGAACAGATATATTCGCAGTGCCCCGCAGTGAAATTTGATATAAGTGGTACATTTTTATTTTTTTTATTTTATTTGGGGTAAAAACAAATACATAATTTCTCTAGAATAAAACATATAATGTGTTATATAATATATCACGCCTTCCCACAAGGACCCCGAAGTGGTAGGCAGAGGCGTATAGGTAATACCCACACACCCACTTTCGACCAGAGGTATATTAGGTGCCAACGTGACAGATGGCGAGTCCATCGCCGTTACTCAAGCACGACTATACATACGCCTTTGAATTTCTTCTCAGACGTATGCAGGTTTTCTCTCGATGTTTTCCTTCACCGTAAAGAGAATAACTCATTGGTACAGTCGGGATTCGAACTTGCGACCTTTGCATCGCAGGCAACTGCTCGAACCACTCGGCCATCACGGCACATCATGTATTAAATCTAGCTAATAATCTCTGTGTCAAATTTCATCCGATTCCAAACATCCTCATTAACTTTCGTATTTAAATATTAGTAGGATTGACCAAAATATATATTTATTGTGTTTCTGTTTTAGTTTCATAATATTTTAATAACATATATACATACATATCATCACGCCAAGTCCCTAACGGGGTAAGCAGAGAGTATAGAGCGCCAGTTCTCTCTAGACTTACATACCTCTTTCGCTTCGTCCACATTCATCAGTCTCTTCATACATGCTCGTCGGTTTCGAGTACTCTTAACGTTCTCGTCCTTCAGAGACCAATCTATTTGATCCACGTAGTTGGAACGTGGCCTTCCTCTGCCTCTTCTTGCACACACTTTTGCTTTGTATATCTGTTTCCTCAATCTTTCTTCACTCATCCTTTCTATGTGTATTTTAATAACATAAATGTGAATAGTTGAACAAAGAACAGTTAGCGCGTTCCGAACTAGGTTGGCCTTTAAAATGGCTAACATGAATGGGGTTAATGAGTAAAACGACCCAATATGCTTAATTAAATTAGGTTTCTTTGTTACACTAACCGAATTAGGAACTGGAAAATAATTATTACGCTCAATTGGGACATGCTCGTAACTATATGCAAGAAACAAACTCCACACAACAAACATACTAAATTCCACTGAAAACTTTCTTGTAGGCTTAGAAGAACGAATTACATATATACATATCACCACGCTTAGTCACTCACAGCGTAGGCAGAGGGATAATAGAGCACCAGTTATCTTAAAATTTACAGACATCTAACACTAACTTGAGAGACGTACTGCCGAGTATACGTAGGTATACTCAGTTGTATGTCGAAGCAAATATTTATTATCGTATATGATATGAGATGACGGCTGATCAGAATCATACAGAGATAGATTATCAATTAGATTAGCTGGACAGACAGGATATTTTTTTTTGTTTCTTTTATACCACATGGGTGACAAACAAGCATGCGGTCCGCCTGATGCTAAGCGGTTACCGCCGCCTATGGGCGCTTACAACACCAG
>JACCPG010004718.1:0-96558 GCA_016069955.1 Drepana arcuata | reverse complement strand
GAATATCATTCACCGTCATTTAGACATCGGGTAACACCTGATAACAAAAGTCAAGTTGAAAGCAACTTCTGTCCGATTATGATAAAATCGTATCAAAGCAAGTTTTAGTTATATTTACCTTCCAATACTTTGTTTATTACAGATTTAACATCTAAAGATTGATACAATATAAATCTACCAACATGAGTTTGAGACCTGAAGACCACCGTCGAAAATGGGACAAAGATGAATTTGAGAAAATAGCTGCAGAAAGATTGCAAGCCGAAATAGAAGAGGAAGAGCGCTCTAGAAAGAAACGTAAATAATCCTTAGAATTAAGATCTAATAAACATTCCTGAAAGTGTTTTATTAAAAGAATGTATCTCAATTTTTAGCCCCACCGATAAAGAGAGAGCTTCTTAAGCAACGGGAATACAAGGTTGACTTAGATTCTAAACTCGGCAAGAGTGTTGTCATCACAAAGAACACACCGACTTCACAATCAGGAGGATATTATTGCAATGTTTGTGACTGTGTGGTCAAAGATTCAATAAATTTTTTGGATCACATCAATGGGAAGAAGCATCAGAGGAATCTTGGTATGTCCATGAAAATTGAACGGAGCTCATTAGATCAGGTGAGCTATACATTTTATTATTACACTAGCTTTCCTGCCCAAGTTCACTTTGGTGAAGCAATTAAAGTTCCTGAAACACAAACATCACCATCACACCACCTATCGGGATCGAATTACAAATCTAAACCTTTCTCAAATTCTTCCTGGGATTAAAGTCTTCCCAGGGTGGTCCTTAAAGGGACATTGCATTGATGCATTAAAAATGCCGAGAAGAGTCCTTCTCACGCCTTCCCACAAGGGTCTCCGAAGGGGTAGGCAGAGGTGTATAGGTAATACCAACACACCACTCTCTGCCAGAGGTATATTAGGTGCCAACGTGACAGAAGAATGAGAAGAATCCAGCTCTTAAATTTATGATGATGATATATGTATAATTATGGATTCATTATAAAATTGTTTGGAGAAATAGGTTCATCTGGGTAAATCAAGAATTGGTTCATCTGGGTAAATCAAGAAATAGGTTAATAATAATATCCTCACGCCTTCCCACAAGGGTCCCTGAAGGGGTAGGCAGAGGTGTATAGGTAATACCCACACACCCACTTTCCGCCAGAGGTATATTAGGTGCCAACGTGACAGATTGCGAGTCCATCTCCGTTACTCGAGCACAACTATACATACGCCTTTGAATTACTTCTTAAACATATGCAGGTTTCGTCTCGATGTTTTCCTTCACCTTAAAGCTCGTGATGTGACTAATCACTGTACTTAAGTTCAGAAAAACTCATTGGTACAGTCGGGATTCGAACTTGCGACCTTTGCGTCGCAGGCAACTGCTCGAACCACTCGGCCACCACGGCTCTAATAATAAATAGAAAGAATAATAATAAATAATAAAAGAAATAGGTTCATCTGGGTAAATCAAGAACAAAATCATCATAAATTTAAGAGCTGGGCTCTCGTTAAAGTCTCTGATGCAATCCCTTTACTTCTCTTCAGTGCAATCTCTTTGACCTCCCTATATGGCATGAGAGACACTTTAAATAAATATGAAATTGGTTGCAAATGTATGAGTAGTGTAATATGTGAGTGCGAGTAATGTGATATGTGAGTAGTGTGATATGTGAGTGTGAGCTTTACACAATGGCTGAGTTCTTTTTTGTTCACATTCCAGGTGAAAGGAAGATTTGCATTAAATAAACGCAAGTTAGAAGAAAAAAAGAATGAATATGAACTTGATACAAGACTGAGAGAAGCTGCTGAAGAAGAAGCCAGGGTCAAAGAACTGAGGAGAGAGAGGCGTCGTGACAAGAAACGCAAGCTGATGGACAATGATGACACTGAAGATTCACCTGCTCAGTCTGAACTTGCACAGATTATGGGATTCTCAGGATTTGGGGCATCTAAAAAATGAATGTTTGATTGAATTAAATTGTTTAAGAATAAATCACATAGTGTTTTGATTACTGCATAGCAATGGATTTTTGCAATATCTATGCATGGATATGCCTGTTTGCCACATGAAGGGTATAAAAAAAATGTAAAGAACAAACTTATTCCATGTTGTATGTTGTACATTATGTTGAGAGGATTCCTGCTCTCCCTCAGCCAAAGGATCCTTATACAAGCACAGTGCTTAAGTACACTACAAGAAAACAATGTGAACAAGGAATTATTTTAAGGTACTACAGGTTTTTGAACTGAAGATTCTATACAATGTTCTTCTCTTTTATTAATTACACCAGGGAAGGGAAAAGATAATGAATGCATTATATGTGATACATTGGAACCATATCTCACATCTACTACATTCATCTTCTGGCTATGGTCCATTGGACTTAAAATTCTTCATTCTAAATATCATAACAATAGTGTAGTAATATTAATAGCAATAACTTTTACTGTGAAGAGAGATGAATGAGGACGAAGCGAAGTATGTCAGTCTAGAGAGAACGTGCGGTCACTGCGGCCTGTTTTGCGAGGGTCTAGGCGCGGTGATTTGTATGTATGTGACAATAATCTTCTAAAATAATTTAAAATTAGTCAATAGGGTAGTCATATAAAACAGTGGCGATTATAAACCAATAAATAAAATATATCTGCTGAAAATTTGGTGTTAATACGCTTCTGCCTACCCCCATGAGGGAAGTTAAGAGAATGATTGTTCATAACTAAATAATTTTCCATTTAATCACATACGTCACGAACGCTATACCCAATTAATGCATTAGCAATTAATTGCCTGATGTCCTATACAATATTCATTGACAGCATGATAGGTATCTCAAAAAGTATTTTAATTCAATTTGAAACAAAGGATCGATGTCGTTAGGTACCTGTACTTACACAACACAGATGATGACAACAATGAGGCTTTTTAAAGATGACTCGGCAAGCCTGTACTTATCAAATCCATCGCCCAGTACCTAGTATTGTACACAAGCTTTCATGCGGAACATGCTGCAGAATCAACAAGGTCGCCAAAGTAACATCACGCAACAAAACATGCATAGGCTGTACTCAAGTACAATCACCAACAGTAGTATTTAATTTAGATTATTTTTAGTTATTGTCAAAATTGCCTACCCCTTCGGGGACCCTTGTGGGAAGGCGTGAGGATATATTATTATTATTTAAATTACTTGAGGTAGAATCTACCTGGTTGGGAATGGAATAATAGTGGGCGATACTCTCAGTCAACTAAAAACTGCGAGTAGTGCGTTCGAGATCAAATGATTTACACTCAGTGGTTACAAGCTGCAGTTAACGAGTCTAATAAAAGTATGTCTACGAAGCCACGTATACGTGCAGCTGGGTTTCATAGATTAAATAGGAAGGAGACCTTAGTCCCAAATTAAGCAAAGCTTGTGTTATGTTAACTGGACAACGATATTTTTACATATATAGTACGTACGTACGTAGTAGACATCCAAGACAAAGGTACAAATACTCGTGTTCATCACACAAATATCTGCCCTCAGCGGGAATCGAACCCGCGACCAGACCAGACGGCCGTAGACGTATTACTAATTATTATAGCTGGTTATTACTAATTTGTACTGAGCATAAAAAAACATAGACCAGTCATAACAATAGATAGGTATACATAATTGAGCCCATTGTCTCATTCTCTTATATTAAAATTGTGTATACATACATTAACCATGTTAGCACTTGTTGAACTACCTGTATCTACAAACCATGATTTTCCGCTAGATTCACTCAAAACCACGCCCTCGTATAAAAGGCAAGTTCACAGTCATGGGGAGTCAATGTGGTAAATTGATAAGTGCGAGATGAGACCAATCAGTCTTCACGTTTTGCCGCTCCTCGCTATTTTGACAATATATTTGTATCCTTCCCATGGCAAACAGGTAATATCTATATATACTTATCCCTTTAATTTTCTAAATAGTTAACTCCTTAATATAATGCATGATAGTTTGCGTCCATATATTTACTGGAGACTTTTTTTCAGATACCTCGAGAAGTTTCGAGTTTATCAAGGATTGGTAATCTTTTTTTATTAGTTATGTTGATGCTAGCGGGTAGGTTACCTACCAACCTGCCAACGTGACAGATGTCGAGTCCACCGCCGTTACTCAAACACGTCTATACATACGCCATTGAATTTACTTCTCAGACTTAGACAGGTTTCCTCTCAATGTTTTCTTTGATCGTAAAGCTCGTGGTTTGACTGTACCAGTTTAGAAAAACTCATTGATACAGTCGGGAATTCAAACCTGCGATCTTTGTGTCGCAGGCAACTACTCGATCCTATCGGCCACCACGGTTATAATAATCAGCCTCAGAATATCAGCATACAATGACGATTTTAGTAATCAAATGCATCAATGTTATGTTAAAAAAAAAGCTAAATTCAAGTCTTCTTTTCTACCCTCATACCCTTCCTGAAAGGTAGGTGTAGGTAAGGGTAGGTTACGCACCCCAGAAAGTTACTAGAACTTTCTGCGGCGCGTAACCTACCCATCAAATTACAAACCTCGTTGTAAGTTAGGCCAAGTAAAGTTACGATCGAATTTTGACCTATCCTAATAGCGTCTATAAATAGTGAATACTACAACTGTTTTTCAGAACAAATGGAAATAACCAGCAGTGGATTGAAATTACTACGAGAAAAGCGTCAGCTGGAGAATTTTGATAGTGGTGAATACCCAACAGCATCAAGCCAAGATGCTCAGGAGGAGCCAGGCTTTTGGGACAGAGTTGTAAAAGTAGCACTTAAGTTATTCAGCAAATTTGTAGAATGGTTAAATTCATAACAAATCTTCAAAATATAAGTAGGTAACAATGTTTGGTCTTACTTCTCATCAATATGCTTTAACATAACATGTACCAACCCTATGACTGAATAAAAGCATTTTTCAATTATATTGTAGTCATAATTGAGCTTTGATGCCTCTACCTCTCCCTAATGTCTTTTGTATGGGAACATGAAGTAAGTAACATTTCTCTCAACTATTTCAAATAACCCATTTATTGTTCATATTGTAAAATTATGACTTATGTACACAAGGTATAAGATACTCCTCAGACACATTCAATGGGTTATAATTTCTTTGTGAAGTCAAATGGCGAAGAGTCACAACTTCATTGTTATTTGTAGGCTTTGGATAAACATTCATATCTGTAACTGAGATGTTAAAACTAGATACAATATTCCTGAGTGTAGAATTTCTGATAAACGCTTTACTGGTGAGAGCCGTCTCAACGATGCATTTGCTAAGTACTGCATCCACCCCCTTGTCCTCTATCAGTTCTTTTCCTTCCATAGCATTTGCTATTTGATGGTATACTTTACGGAAATCAATATTCTCTGTGAATATTGGTGACGGTATATCCTCTAGGTCTGCTATCAGCCTGAGTGCAGCGGATGTTTCAGTATACAGTTCCTCATAAGAAAGTGAGTTTGTTAAATGTTTGGCCCAACTTGCTAGAGGTATTCTTGGCACAAAAGTATTCTTAAAATTTTGCCCCTTTTTTTTTAGTTCAGGTTGATCAATGAACTTAATTTTCTTTTTATAGAAATCAATGGCCCTCCTAATGTCATCCTCACTTTTTGTAGGAATATTGTCATGGATTTGCTCAACATCATGCGACCCAAAAGCTTTTATACTTTGTAGGAGGCGGAATTTTTCTTCTTTTGTCCATGTTTGTTCATAGACTCTCTCTTCAAGCAATGGGTCCGGTTCCATCATACTTATTACCGACCGAATACCGAGTAAATGCGATTAGGTTATTACTGTTACTGTGTATTAATTTTAAGGCGATACAATAAGTAAACGTATTATTACAATGAAGTTTTCCTCATCTCCACAATCTAAACACAAATTGAACAACAAGGTACTCGATACACATAAATGTACTTTTTCAAAACAAACAAATGTTCAATTCTACCCATAGACTATTAATATACTTCTACCTACAAAAAATTGACAATGAAAGAAAATGTTACGAAAGGTTAGTTTTGGTTATTTCTATTTATAAATTTATGATGATACTAGGTCCTTCAGCCAAAAGGAATTTTGAAAAATAGCTTTTATAAAGTCAAATTATTTTAGTAGGTATGACGAACTTCGATGTTAGTGGTAATAGTCTTTTTTTTATACCACATGGGTGGCAAACAGGCATGCGGTCCGCCTGATGGTAAGCGGTTACCACCATATACAGTCTATACATATTTATAACTTTCTCTAGCGGAAAGTCGATGTTTACACATCCTGCCTGCCACTTCGTCGATTATCATACTAGCCAAAGACTACTATTTATCCTCACGCGTTCCCACAAGGGTCCCCGAAGGGGTAGACAGAGGTGTATAGGTAATACCCACACACCCACTTTCCGCCAGAGGTATATTAGGTGCCAACGTGACTAACTACTATTTATTACTTGAAAATAGTAGCTACAGGTTGCTGCTACTGCGGACGGATGTCTTGTGTATACGTAATGTACTGTAAAAGCCTTCCATCAATGAAGATAAACTAATTGAACGAAAAAAACACGATTATGTCATAAGGGGTACATTAAGATTATCATGTATCATTTAAAATAGTTTTTTTTTTTATTTAGACATTTGAAATAGATTAGAATTCTGCACAGTGCGGCGATGGGGACCGCCACCCATCACGCGGAGTGCCTCACGGCGGGAAGTGGAGTGTGGAGTGTAGGATGGGTGTATGGAATGTAAGAGGAGGTATGGCTGATAAGATGAACGAATTGATCGATGTTATGACAGAGAGCGAGTTAGATATTGTGTGCTTGTCTGAAACCAAGCGGAAGGGTAGTGGAGTAGACGAGCTCCCGGGCGGGAGTTTAGTGCTGTGGTCAGGAGTGGCAAACACCGAGCACGCCTGCCAGGGAGTGGGAATTTTACTATCCAGCCGCTTGGCAGAATGTATGATAAGTTATGATGCGGTGAGCCCCAGACTTATTTGGGCTCGCTTTAAAATAGGCCTTACCCGACTGTTTTTAGTCGCGGTATATGCTCCGGTGGCCTCAGCGGACACTTGCGACCTGGATAAGTTCTGGGAATGTGTGAGTAATGTTCTAGAGACGAAAGAAGGGAATGAAAAGCTGATTATTTGTGGTGATCTGAATGGATGGGTCGGGACAGCCCGTAAGGATTACGAGGCAGTACTCGGCAAGTATGGTGATAAGATAGTGAACGAGGCAGGCAAGCTGATATTAGATGTATGCATGGAGAGAGACCTTTTTGTGGCGAACACCATGTTCGACCACAAAAGGATTCATCAGTATACATGGGAACGAAAAATGAGCGAAGCATGATAGATCTGTTTCTAATAGATCAGCGACTCAGAACACAGGTGATGGACACCAGGGTGTATAGGGGAGCTGACCTGGGAACGGACCACTTCCTAGTTATAACTAGGATAAGAGGTCTGTTCGCGGGCTGGCGATCCCGCGCTGGGGGTCCCTGTTCTGCAGTCGCAGACCGCATCAAAAGCCGGAGGCTTCAAGATGCGGCTATTAGACAGATATCAAGAAAGGGTATCTGAACAGCTAGCCTGTCCACCGAAAGATGTGTTTGAGAGTGTCGATGTTTGTTGGCAGTTCCTTAAGTCCAGCATAATATGCGCCGCGAAAGAGGTTTGTGGCATTTCGAAAGGGCGGACAACCAAAAATGGCGATGGTTGGTGGGATGATGAAGTGAAAGAAGAAGTTAAAAAGAAGAAGGATGCAAGGCAAGACATTTTGACTATGTCCAGCTCAAGTGAGAGTATGAAAGAAAAGATGAAAGAAAAATACCGCCTGCAAA
Source organism: Drepana arcuata (assembly GCA_016069955.1). Lineage (NCBI taxonomy): Eukaryota > Metazoa > Arthropoda > Insecta > Lepidoptera > Drepanidae > Drepana > Drepana arcuata. The sequence goes on along the minus strand of JACCPG010004718.1, from coordinate 88,705 downwards.
AAAATCGTACGAAAGAGATAATAGCTCAGAAGCGTGAGAGGTTCCAAATGACTGTAGACGAAAAACTGTCACAGAATTTCAAAGACAATGCAAAACTTTTTTGGAGGGAAGTTAAGAAGTCCAGAAATTGTGTTACAGCTAGTAGTAGGATGAATGTGATTTTCTCGAAGGACAATAACATACTGACCGACAAAACAGACGTCCTCAGGCGATGGAGTGAATTTTACAAAGATATGTATGATGATGATCCCGCTGATCTACTCACAGAGCTGCCTCCAACAGAATCTGTCGAGGATCCTATAGCGGATAAAATAAGTATGGGAGAGATTGTAAGCGCGATAAGAAGTCTGAAATGTGGAAAAGCTGCGGGAATAGATGGGATTACGGCTGAGATGATCAAGTACGGTGGACCAGCGGTCTGGGACGTCATCTATTTACTATGCAATCTTTGCTGGGAAAAGGGTGATGTTCCGGACGACTGGAGGCGAGCAGTCATCGTGCCTTTCTATAAAGAAAAGGGATCACGATTGGACTGCTCAAACTACAGAGCCATCAGCTTGGTCAGCTTAGCTAGTAAAGTGTATACGAAGATCCTGACGATAAGAATGCAAGAGCGATCCGAAAGGTTATTCTGGGAATCCCAAGGTGGATTTAGACCAGGAAGAGGATGTATGGATCAAACCTTCTCGCTTCGCGGAATCGCGGAAAATTTTTTGGATATTAACCAAAGGGTTTTCTGCGCTTTCGTCGACTTGGAGAAGGCATTTGATAGAGTCGTACGAAAGGAACTCTGGGACGTGTTGCCTGGATATGGAGTGAGTAGTTCCCTACTGCATGCCGTGAAATCACTCTATAGTGATAGCGGGGCGTGCGTTAGGGTTAATGGTGAGATGTCACCCTGGTTTGATGTGAAGTCGGGGGTCAAACAAGGGTGTATCATGTCTGCCTGGCTGTTCATTATATATCTAGATAACCGTCTGAGAGCACTAAGAACGAACGGATGTGGAGTGAAAATGGGAAACTTAGTGGTCAACTGCCTATTATACGCCGATGACACGGTTTTACTGGCGTCATCAGAGGGCGAACTGCAGTCACTAGTTACCATAATGAAAGTAGAATGTGAAAAGAAGGGGCTGCGCCTAAACGCTGGCAAGACTAAGGTTCTGGTATTCGAAAGAGATAAACAAGTGACCGAGTGTGCTATATCGGTAAATGGGCAAATTCTAGAGCAAGTGAATGAATTTGTATATCTTGGAAGCATGTTCACACGAGATGGAAAGTATGAAAAAGATATTGAAAGAAGGATAACCGCCGGAAATAAGGTGAATGGAGCCATGTCGGCGTTGATGGGCAGTAAAAGTCTGAGCAAGAATGCTCGAGTTGCTGTCCACAACGCGATATTGGTACCTACCTTATTGTATGGCAGCGAATCCTGGGTATGTCAGAGGAAGTATGAAAATAGCTTGAATGCAGTCGAGATGCGATCTCTTCTAAAAATGTGCGGCGTAACGATATTAGATCGAATCCGCAATGAAGAGATTCGCAAATCAAATGGCGTGAATGAGGGCGTGATTGTAAAGATGAAGAAAGGCATGTTACGTTGGTTTGGACACATAGAAAGGATGAGTGAAAAAAGATTGACGAAACAGATATACAAAGCAAAAGTGTGTGCAAGAAGAGGCAGAGGAAGGCCACGTTCCAACCACCTGGATCAAATAGATCGGACTCTGAAGGACGGGAACGTTAAGAGTACTCGAAACCGACGAGCATGTATGAAGAGACTGATGAATGTGGACGAAGCGAAAGAGGTATGTAAGTCTAGAGAGAACTGGCGCTCTATACTCTCTGCCTACCCCGTTAGGGACTTGGCGTGATGATATGTATGTATGTATTTAAAATAGAAACAACAACTAAGGTATAAAATAATATATTTATTACATTGTGAAGTGATATTATTGAAATTCGGTACTTGTTTACTTAATTATTTCAACACTGCAAATGACCTGTATGATGGCACTATAATTTCAATAAGATTTGTATATGTTTTCATACTTATGTCATTACTTGAAGTCAGGAACATACATGTAGGTAAATTGGTTAAATGTAATTTAAATACATCATAAACAACCTTTTTAACTACAATACCGATAACCAGAAATTCTTTAAGCTAGTAATAAAATGCGTTTATACTTTTGACTGTGGCTGTCAAATGTACATACAGACAGAATGCAATATGTTTACAATAGACTAGTACTTTAAATAAGAACTTTATCCTACATACGAGCATTTACAAGGGAATTCAATTGTTGATTAAATGCAGTTTATTGGTTAAACATAATAACGAGTACATAAAAAACAAGAATACTGCAAAATTATTTTTGAAACATATAACCGACTCCCCTTAATGGTTCTTCAACACAATGCCTTATCAACAATGTTACTGTGATATCCAGCGTGCTCTATTAATAAATAATACTCATAATATCATAAGACACAATAACGCTTGCTTTGTATTATCATAAAACAACGAGAACTAAATGCAGTGTATCCGTAAACAATATAATGAACACAATTGTGCAGTTAGCATAACTTAAATATTGCAAGAGAACTAGGGAACATCTCGTACCATATTGCTTAGGTGGGATAGACAAGATAGGATAAACTTAAAGTTACTGTTGGTGTCAGTGGGAATGGTTGTTTGTTATATTCAGTCAGGAATATAACTATTGTCATTAGGGACCAGGCCCATGCTCTCCTCGGCCAGATCTGCGGCTAATTATTTGACTATTTATACAATAGTAATACTACAATATCATTGTTAATGTGCTAAAACAACAATATAAATTCAGCTGTACTACTGTTCTGTAGATTTTCAGTTTAGTGGACAAACATGCTCATACAACAAAGGAACAAAATTACACGAATTAATTACGAACTTAATTCATGTCGAAATATCACTTAATACAAATAATAAAATTACCATAGTTAGCTTACAAACAAACAGTATATCTAATCAAGCTGAGCGGTAAGTTGAAACACTGCCAAGAATTTGGATTTCAGTTTGGAACTATGTTCAACCAATGCATATTTACAATGCCATACGAGGAATTGCTCGAAACATTATCGTATCACCAAAAATGAAAAAATTTACGCATTTGCTAGACAAATGCGTTTTTAATTTTTAATATAATAATATAAATGATATATCCTCACGCCTTCCCACAAGGGTCCCCGAAGGGGTAGGCAGAGGTGTATAGGTAATACCCACACACCCACTTTCTGCCAGAGGTATATTAGGTTTTTAATTTATATTACGATGAATGCAGTGTACTTATGTATAATTAATATTGGTTAATTACTCAATAAACAATTACATGCATTCAATAATGCAACTTAATGTTAAATTATAATTTGAGTAGCGAGAATGTACATTTGCGTAATGGTAACCATACAACACGACAGCTTTAGCTAAACCAAGTACTTCGAGGTGAAAGCGTTAAAACGTTAGCGTATTAAACAAATAGAAATATTTTAGATACATTATTTACACCAACTATTTTTGAACCATCCAACAGATATTCACCAAGCAGCTATTATCGCTTAAGTGGAGTAACTAATGATTTGCTGAGGTATGTATAATACTAGTTAACTTGAAGGACATCTTGATATCTTTCGCCAATTACTTATATAAACTTTGACTTCAAAATAAATATTGGCATGACTGAATACATTTTGAGCCATAATTTGCCACGGTGTTGATTACAATTGTTTACAACTGAACGTATAGAGGTAGTAGGGGAAGTGATTGAGCAAGCCGTCTGGCAGGCACATGAGAGGTGCTAATGCCGCGCGAGCACAGCGGCCGGCTCCGGCGCGAAACAGTCGAAGCTGGCGTCCAGGAACAGCTCCTGGAGGAAACGGCGCGCGCACAGCATGTAGGTGTCACGGGCCAGGAGCGCGCACACCTCCGAGTACACGCACACGCTGCGGAACACCTCGGGGTGCCGCTGCTTCAGTGAAACCAACACCGATCGACTCTGCAAAGCACGTGCAATTGTACCACCAGCTTGCTTAAAATCACGTAATATCGACTAGGTACTCGATACTGGAGAGTTATGAAATACTAGAATACGGGGACCATGTCTGGAACTATACAAAAGGCGGTCTATTCACTTTGGCTTCTCTATACATAGGTTATCTTTGGAAGGTTTATAAAATGATTTACAAAGTAAAACAGATGTGATTCAGACTGGTAGATCAGTTACAAACGATTCTCGACGCTGTGTTCGACAATATTTTAAGTTAATCAAAGCCAAAATGATTAAGCATCTATGCAAATTTGGTATATTTTGTGCAAGTATTATATAATTTTAAAAACTTACCTGTTTCATATGGATCGGATTAGCCATAAAGTGCACGTGATGTAGGAGCTCGGCCTGTGGCGAGGACTTATCTGCGGCGACAGGACTGCCGGACACACTCCGAGTTTCCAAAGTGCCGCCAGAAACACTATTCATACCTAAAGAATTTATAATAAAATTTATATATATATATATATTATTATTATAATTCTGCCTTGTCTGGCATCTGTGTTGTCAAAGGCAATTGACATGAACGATTTGATAAAGCTGTAGTGGCCAAGTGGTTCGAGTAGTTGCCTGCGACACAAAGATCGCATGTTCGATTCCCGACTGTACCAATGAGTTTTTCTGAACTTAAGTACAGTGATTAGTCACACCACGTGCTTTTCGGTGAAGGAAAACATCGAGAGGAAAGCTGAGAAGCAATTCAAAGGCGTATGCTTGAGTAACGGCGATAGACTCGCCATCTGTCACGTTGGCACCTAAAATATATCTCTGGCGGAAAGTGGGTGTGTGGGTACTACCTATACACCTCTGCCTACCCCTTCGGGGATCCTTCTGGAAAGGCGTGAGGATTTAAAATATTATGTTAAATCCTTCAGCTACTCTATATATAGTATTCGATAGAAATAAATATTTTTCGTAATTCACAAATATATTTTAAGTGAGCGACTCGGCGTGCGAATATGTTCATATCCTATGATTTATAAAAAAGGCATATTCAGTGTTTCCTCATTAATAATTACTGATTGACTCAAATTATCAAGGTAAACCCTAATTTCAAAGGATTACATGACTTGCATAATATACATTAAGAAATGATTATAGCTTACCAGCAAAGAAATCCTCTCGTAGTTCATGCGAAGAGGGCGGTCGCGCACGCACACAGGCCAAGCAGTCGGCCGCTACGTGGCGCCACTTGCTGACGGTCTCGAGGTTGTTGAGGGGACCCGTCACAGCCGAGTCGTTCACCTCACTCGTACTCACCTCATTAGACACTACTTTTCTAACTGTGTCAAGCGTACTCGCCTCGGGTTTCACATCACCCTCATCATTACTGGGATCCACTGTTGCCAAAGCATTGGTATCCGATTTATCCGAACTTATGTCTGCGGTAAGTTTCACTGAAGGTTTCTCCTTGTCTTTAGCTACCACAGTCTTAGCTTTGGGCGTCGTTGGGAGTTGGTTACTGGAACTTCCGTCAGTAGCAGTGGCAATGTTGGTGGCAGCTGCCATACTCGTGCTTGGATTCACGCCAGTAATAGCAACTGCGATCGCGTTCATTGTTGCAGTATACGTTCCGCGGACGTTGATCTCAGCACCTTTGAAAGGTACAATACACATATTTTAAAATGGTGATAAATACAATAAAATCTTTGTTAAAGCCAATCTTATAATCGTATCTGTATAATAATGAGCATTTAAATACTGAGTCGCTTCAGAGGGAATGGGGTTTAGGGTTTAAAAAAATCACAATAAAGGAATAAAACAAAAACCTTTTTTATGTGTTAAGTCATTGATACCTTTATACGCCGCCAACTTCTGGCTGTCGGGGGTAGCGCGAGATTTGTTCTCAGTACTAGCCGTGCTCGAGTCCACCAGGAAGGATGGTACTCGGTACCGTTTCGCTGATTCAATCCTCTCTATTTCCTCTTCTTCTTGCAAATCTTCATCACTGCGAGGAAATTTAACATAGTTTTATAACTAACGAAGGGAAGTAACAATATTTTAGGTTTAAATAACAACAATAAATAACAATATAACATTAAAATACTAAGCTTGCTCCTATAACAATTAATAATTCAGCTTATAAAGTTTATGCCGCCTATGGGGGGTAGGTAAATTACTTAAAAAAGCGTTACCTCGGGAAGAGTTGCAAGAGGTCCCTGGGCAAGCATATGCCGATGTATGTGGGAGCATTCAAAGCTTGGGAGCGTGACACGGGGTCCGGCCGAGCCCATGGTCCCGGCCCACGGTCCAGCCCCGGTCCGTAAGGTGGTCCCGGACCGCAAGCCTGTCCCGGGCCAGATGGAGCGCGTGTACCCCCACCCGCCGGCAGTGGTCGCCAGTCGTACTCCAACAAACTACAATAAAATCTTTAGTTTTTAGGTATCTTACTTTTAACGTGTGCAGACGAGAGGGTTGAAGAATTTATAAGAATAGTTCTTGTTGTTAAAGCACACTTATATCTATTAACCTAAGCAACGTACATGCCGAGTTAATATAACAATAGGAAAATCCTTGGGAAAATTAAAAGCAAAACTTATACTATGGGAACCAGACAACTAATATACAAAGGACAAGATTAAGGTACAACTTCATGTTCATCGCACAAATATCCGCAGGGGTCGCAGTTTCGATTCCTACACCCTCAGTAGGAATCGAAACTGCGACCTCAACTTTACAGTCAGGAGATCTGACCACTAGACCAGACGGCCGTCTGTACCACCTTTGATATATATTATTTTATCAACATTTGTCACCAACTGCATACAGTTAAGTAACTATAAAATAACTGTTATTATATATATATTTATACTATACTATATTTATACTATATTTACCTCATCTTAACTGCTCTCTCTTTAGAGGATTTACCGCGATCACGTAACGATGAAAATGGTTTCGTTCTCCGATCGGTGTCCGTGAGCAACCAACTCAGGTCATCCATGTCGCTCGACCCAGACACAGCACTCTCCGACAAATGCGGCCTGATACATAACATTACTTGATGAACATCGATTAGAGGGATCTACCAATATTATAAATTCGAAAATGGTGAAACACGAGTTTACACAATAATTTTACATGGTAGATTATTTTCTTTATCATTTTATTCATTCATCTTCGATCTTAACGGCATGCAATTATGTGTGTGTCAGAGATAGCCCTTTCATAAAATAAAATAAAAAAAAAATATATATATATAAATTTAACCTAACTGAAGCCGTGGTGGCCGAGTGGTTCGAGCAGTTGCCTGCGACGCAAAGGTCGCAAGTTCGAATCCCGCCTGTACCAATGAGTTTTTCTGAACTAAGTACAGTGATTAGTCACACCACGAGCTTTACGGTGAAGGAAAACATCGAGAGGAAACCTGCATACGTCTGAAAGAAATTCAAAGGCGTATGTATATGAGTAACGGCGATGGACTCGCCATCTGTCACGTTGGCACCTAATATACCTCTGGCGGAAAGTGGGTGTGTGGGTATTACCTATACACCTCTGCCTACCCCTTCGGGGACCTTTGTGGGAGGGCGTGAGGATATACCTAACTGCATATTAAATTTCAGCGATTTTTAGACAGATACATTCGCTTTGATCAAAAGAGCTAAAGTTTTTAAAAGAATTTGGAAAATATCTATATGATTATAATAGATTACCGTCTACTTATGGACTTCAAAGTGGCGTATCCAGTCATATCTAATTGTGTGGGAGGTGAGCTAGCCACTTCATGTCCTGCGAAACCTAAAACAAGTGAACATATTTCATTAAAAACAATCATCAACAATCAAAGATCGGAGCTTACTCTTAAAATTAATAAGAAGAAGTTTATAAGCTCACTGGAAGTAGAAGTACGCCTCTGAATTTCTGGCACCCTCGGCTTTTGCGAACTATTACTAGTCTTCATACCGTACAGACTCGACGAGCTGGGAATGGGGCTGAGTGTGAGAACTCTGTCACTGAAAACAAAACGTTCATATTATTCATGATCATTCATTTAATGAGAGGGAAACATTATTTTTAAATGAGTTATTAATATCAATAATAAGACTACACCCAATTACAGGCTTTCTTTTTTCCCCACCCTATAGTATGACAGTGTAGATGAAAAAATCAAAAGAAATAAAAACACATTTTATGAGCCAGACGGTGGATGTCAAGAATATTATTATTGTGTCATATACTCACGGAATAGCATATTTCCCGAGAAATGAGTCGCAGCTGCTCACCCCGCTGGTACTAGATTCGCTAGTGTTCCTTACGCGGCCTTCATACGCGTGCTCTAACGAACTCATTCTGGCCAGTAACAGTCTGTTCTCGGGCATTCGATGAGGGCCAGAACGCTCGTAACTCGAATAATCCTTCAATATGTCCACCGTTCTAGACTCGGATAGCGTGGGGCGATCGTGGGAGCTAGAACAGCCGTGAGACGGCAGTGTATGAGACTTCCTCTTATCCGGCTCCCGGCGCGCATCGGTGTATGAGGATTTGTGATCCACGACATCCTGGTCCTTCAAGTCGGAGCTGTCTAAAAGCGATTGGTTCCAGTGTTTGGCTGTGTCTGAGTGAGTACTTTCGATCATGCTTTGGTCGGTGTGGTCGGAGTGTTCGCTCGTTTCGCCTTCGTATGTGTTGTACCGATTCTCCGGTGACATCGCCGTCCCTGCTTGGTTCACGTCTTTTTGGAACACCTCGTCCGGTATCAAAGGGAACTGGTCATTCCTCGTATGTCGCACACTTAGCCAGCCTAAAATTTCAAAACACTGAGTTTGCACTTGATCATTCTAAGCAAATCTCATTCGTGTTTACGAATAGGACCCTGGGCATTAAGAATAAAACACGTGGTAGGGTGAAAGTCAATTACATATTACTATAAATATATTCTATAGGATTTCGGCAAGGTGAAACGGTATTTATAGGACAGAAATTCTTACCCAGTTCAGCGAGCATGTTGGCGCCGTGGTGAGTGGAAGCTAGGAGGGAGAGCGTGTAGAAGGCGGCTGCGCGCACAGAGTACACGGGGCAGTGCTGCGTGAGCCCCGCGGCCAGCCGGGCCACGTCCCCCGCCGCCTGCCCCGCGCCCAGCCCCAGCACCAGCACCAGCCCCGCCGGCACAGCACCCGCGCTGCCCAGCGCCCACAGCGACGCCTTCAACTCCGCTATCTCCTGGGCGTTCGACCACTTCTTGCGTTGCACCACCTATGTGAACACCAAAAATAGGAATTCAGTAAAAAAAGTATTCGATTGAGGAACTATGCCGTCATAGTTCCTACAAATAGTAAAAACGTAAAAGTTTGTGAAGATGCTAGTTGCTCTATCGCGCCTATTGTCAATAAAGTAATTTTTCACGCGGGTGAAACCGCGGGCACCACTAGTTGATTTATAAAATGTATAATCCATTCGTGTTAAGAAAATAGTGAGTCCACCGACCAGGTCAGGTCAGGCCAGAAGTCAAATGAGAATGACGTCTTGGAAATCACTGAACAAAATTCTTTTAGAATACCACAAACGAAAATTCTAGTAATACCGATCAAAATATATTGTTCCTAATGTTATTTTATCCGAAAACTTAATCTTTTAAAATATGTTCTATTGTTGTATACCTGAAGTCGCATTCACGACTCTCTTAACGCGAAATGTGTGTGTGTGTGTGTTGTGTGTGTGTGTGTGTGCGTGTGTGTGTGTGTGCCTGTGAGTGTGTGTGTGCCTGTGTGTGTGTGTGCCTGTGTGTGTGTGTGTGTGCCTGTGTGTGCCTGTGTGTGTGCCTGTGTGTGTGTGTGTGCCTGTGTGTGTGTGTGTGCCTGTGTGTGTGTGTGTGCCTGTGTGTGTGTGTGTGCCTGTGTGTGTGTGTGTGCCTGTGTGTGTGTGCCTGTGTGTGTCTGTGTGTGTGTGTGTGCGCGTGTGACCTGGTAGTGTTCTTGCAGCGCGGCGGCGAGCAGTGGGCGCGCGCGCGGCGGGCGGGCGGCGGCCAGCGCGCGCAGCAGGTGGGGCGCGGGCCGCACGGCGCGCCGCCCCGCCCAGCGCCCGCCCGCGCCCAGCGACAGCGCCTCCTGCACTGCGCTCTCCACCACGCGCACGTACCTGCACGCACACATATTACACTCATTTATGTGGGTTCGAGTAGCCTGCAACAAGTTCCAATCACGACTGTCCTAACATGGTCTTGCTTAACTTAAGTATAATGATTAGTCAAATTCCATGATATCGGTTTGACATCATATCAAATGATATTAAACAATTCAAAAAATCTATTTATAATTGTACCTAACGAATAATCGAGATTGTAAGCCGTGTCTACCGTCGTGTTGTTTAATAATTATAGGATTGATCACATTGAATACCTATTTCAGTCACTTTAAAACATACTTAAAAGTATTTTTAACAGAAAACACTAAATAACTAAACAGTTACAGACCTAAAGTTGTACGACTTGTTCCAAAACTCGAGATGTTGCTTGATAAAGGCCACAGAGTTAGAGTCAGCCGACTGAGCCGCGGCTGCCACTTCTAAGCTCAGCCACAGAAGGTACCCTCTGTCTCCCACAGCGCTCAAGTCAAACGTCGCCGGGTCAGCATTCTTATCTAGCCTACAATTCTGACACAGTGTGTCCCTCATCGTCATTAATTTATCTGAATAAGCCTGAAATATAAACCGTTGTTATTTACACCATGACACTTTTTATTTCTATTATTTGTTCTGTGTTATATTCTATGTTTACTAAGTTATTCTTCTGTTAAGAGGATATTGCATCGATGATAGGTCTGTATTATTATTTGCAATTCAGATATCGTAAGTGATCTATGATCAGTAGAAAAAGGCAATTTTCTAGATGTATAATCATCTAGATGTCTCTCAATTTGCGAAAGCACTGGTCAAATATGATATTCAAGACGAAATATAAGTCAGAAACTTACAGGTACGCTGCTGGCTTCCTCCAAAATAGTCAGTGCGATCCTAGCGATAGCCTTCGACTCATCCTTCACTTGCCCGACCAATATTTGCAATATCCACGTGTCCATGTCTACTCCACCAGTAGCATCATTCTCGTCTCTTCTCAAATATTCTTGAGTGAAGCACTTTTTCAGTTTAGACTTTCTCCGAACTATATCACGCGACTTAAGTGCAGCTCGCAGCAAAACGTTTAGGAACTGTGTCGTGTACAATCTCGAGGCTTGTATGTTGCACGTCAGGGTCTTGGCGAGAATGTCGCGTGGATATGAGTCTAGCGTATAGTCTAAGCTAGAGATAACCAGCTTCACATAGCAGCTATGGTGAGTTTTCGTTGATAATTCCAGGAGACTACAAGTAAAAAAAAGCAATTTAAGGTATGTACCGCTAGCTTAACAGCTTAGACAATCATTTTGAGATACTACCGCGTACTGGAAAGTCATATCGACTTTGAAATTCGCTTTCATCTCAGTTTGCTTTCAACTCAGATTCCGACATCAACTCTGTACGCATGGAATTTGGTCTGAGTGGTAAAGAAATTCCCAGTATCGACGCTATTTTGCCAAATAAATAGAACGATAAAACCGCGGCCGACGCCCTAGGGCAATGGTTCCGGAAATGGAGGATTGAAGTGAACCCCTCAAAAAGCGCAGCCATCCTCTTTTGGAAAGGCAAGTTTGCCCTTCGGACAAACCCCATCAAACTCTTCGGCAATCCCATCCATTGGGAAGACAAGGCCAAATACCTGGGAGTGACCCTCGATCGAAGACTTACCTTCCAACACCACGCAAAGACGGTACGCGCGCGAGCCGCAAGTGCGCTTGGTAGACTCCATTGCATGATAAATTCGAAGAGTAAACTCTCATTGAAATCCAAGGTGAGGATTTACTTGACGTGTATCAGACCGATCATGACTTACGCGTGTGTTGTGTTCGCACAATCCAAAGAGTCAGTACTCCACCCGTTTCAAACGCTCCAAAACCGGTTCCTCCGGAGAGCCACAGGTGCCCCGTGGTACATGAGAAACAGTCAACTGCATGTTGACCTTAAAGTCCCCACAATCAAACAGTTTATGAAGAAACTGTCGAAACGTCACTTCGATTCTGCTGTTAATCATCCCAACCCCCTCGTCGTATCGGCCGCCCGATACACACCCTCCCTTATTTCAAAAGTAAGACGTCCAAGACATGCCATCATCGAACCGGATGATGACATAAAGGTCCTCCAGGACGCCCGACGACACACAAACAACACGACACAAAACCGACCACTGTTCCGTCCTCGCCGGCGAGGCTCGACGCGAATAAGCCGTAACGCTCCCCCCAGACTTTCGCAAGTGCCGGCCCGAGCCGAGCCAGTAGCGCAATCCCCCTCCCCCTAATAACTTAATAATAATACCAACCAGACCAGTCCAGCTCCCTTGCTCGCGAACCAGCAACGCCCTAAGCCGAGGTCCGAACCCCACAGGGGGTGCCCTTAGCTGTGTTGCTTAGCATGTAAAGTGCCTGGCTGGAGGCCTAGGTCTCGCCTTTGTCCGGTTAAGTAGCAAAAGTTCCCGGAACTCACGCTACGAGACACCACACAAAAAAAAAAAAAAAAAAAAAAAAAAAAAAAAAAGAACGATAAATCAGATCAGTTCCGCTATTTAAGTATGTAAAAAAATACACGTAAAAATAACTTACTCCGCTATTTAAGTACGCCAAGTAATCAATATGTAAAATATACACGTAAAAATAACTTACTTGTCATACAAGCCCGTTTGTTTGAACAGAGTCAAGCCGGCGTGCGAGTGACACAGCTGTCCAATGAACAGGAAGTACATCTGGCACATGGTGTTGCACATATGTTGCGGGCTGAAGAGGCACTCGTGCGCCTTCAGGCCCGTTTCGATGGCTTCGATTTGCCGGCTCACGTCCATGAACAGATCTTCGAGGAGCCTCCGGGAGTCCATCTGCCAAGTTTATTTATCTTTAATACTTCAACTATTATAGCTAACTATTAAATTGTGCCAATGTGTATTATCGCCACATCGTTAAATGTAAAGAAAAGGTTATTTAAAAGAAACCGTCTACTTACATCGTCATGTTTCAACAAATGTCGTATAAGCTGACAACCGGCCCGTGTAGCCGTGTGTCCGTGGCATGAACTCGACAAGTCTGCGTGAGAATATTTATTGGATGAAGGCTTCAGGTAGTTTATAATTCGCCCCACCCACGCCTTGTGTCCACTGTCATTCAGATTAAGCAAAGGGGCGTCGTCACTTTCCTAAAATGATATACAAATTATTAATATATACATTATTAACAAGTGGATAAGACGTGAAGCTGCTCAGCACGAAGCGACAAATACCCTCAAAATGGTGCGTATCATCTCCCAGTTCCACGTATTGCCGTCCTTGTTCTGCATCACCATCGTAGACCTGATCAAATTATCGCCCTCGCGCTCGAACAGGTTAAAGAACTTGGCCGTCTTAGCGACCTTGCTGACAGCGGCGCCGGTGCGCGAAGTAACGCTCTTGCTCTTGACGAGGGCGCTCACGTTCCTGGCGGCGACGTCGGCGCGCGAGCCGACGCTATGCCTCTTGGGCTCGGTGTCGGTGTCGGAGTCGTCGAGGCAGCGGCTGGGCTCGGCGGGCGGCGGGCGGGGCGCGCGGCGGTAGGCGCCGCTGCAGCAGGCCAGCTGGTGGTCCAGGAAGAGGCTGGCGGCGGCGGGGCGCGCGGCGCGGCGCGCGGCCAGGCGGCGCAGCGCACGCACGGCGGCCAGCGCGCGCCCGCCGCCGCGCGCGCCTGCAGCGCCCCCAGCGCGCCGCCGCCCGCGCCCGCGCCCTCCGCGCCCGGCACCAGCGCCGCCGCCAGCAGCGACACCTGCCCCACCAGCACCGTGGCGCGCACCGAGATGAACGTGTCGCTGCTCACTATCACCTCCGCCAAGCCCTCCACCAGCCCCGCCTGCAAACAATACACGCTCACGCTCACGCTTCTTAGATGATTTCTGCACGAATAGTTCAGCGGGTAAACCAGATGACTTTGTCAGACCGTTGAGCGCCACTAACGTGCTTCCCAGCCTCATAATAATTGTGACGAGTTATATATGTCTGGGTGTAATATTTAACTAAACAAATTTTATTCTCGCTTGATAAATAATTAAGAAACCGACGGGCATGTATGAAGAGGCTGGTGAATGTGGACGAAGCGAAAGAGGTATGAAAGTCTAGAGAGAACTGACACTCTATAACCTCTGCGTACCCCGTTAGGGACTCGGCGTGATGATATGTATGATAAGTATTTTTTTTTTGGGGTTATCGTATACGAAAGGTGTATAATTAGCCAGTACAGATAAACACAGACATGTTCTTTTAGATTACACGATATAATACATACCTCTAAGAAACATTGTAGTAAGAGCGCCAGGTGTATCTCAGTTATATCGGAGCCAGTGGCAGCCAAATGAGGCAATATTGCAGTTCCCTCGGCAGCAACGAAACCTTCGTTTAGTCGCCAGGAATCCTATTAACACATTTCTTTTAAACACATGCCTCGTAAGATATAGGATATTTCTTTATTCATCGTAAATACTTACTTGAAAATCGCAAGGATCGACGGCATCTAAAGCCACGGAGATTTCATCCGTCCATTCAGGCTGAGGCAGTCCGACAAGTTCGTAAAGTAAGTCCAAAATCGCTTTCTGTAAAGGAAATTATTGGATACATTAGACTAGCTAAGCCCCGGGGTTTCACCCGCGTAAAATGTGATTTAATTGGTTGATTTATTTTCTGGAATCTGTGTCATCATCACAAACTTTCGCACTTATAACATTAATAGGAAGTACGATAGTATCGTGTAACTACTACTATAATCTTATAAAATTGCATACTCACTCGAACCTCCAACCTCGGTAGGTATAAGGCTGCGACCAATGCACGAAGCCCCCCCGGGCTGCGCGGGTGGCAGAAGTGCAGCAGTCCCGGCCAACTGCGCAGCACGCACAGCAAAGCCAGCCGACTGCACGTGAAGCGCATCTCGCGCTCATCCCTGATATACAGATACACTCAATAACGTAGTTATACCATTTAACACCGAGAAATTTACAGATATATGTATTTTGTAGCCACACTAATGTTGTTCCTTTTATAAATAAAATTAAAAAAATTGTTGCAGCTACAAAAGCTAAAATACGGGCTGTTTACAACTATACATATACCTCACTATAATAAATAAATAAATTATTATTAGCAAGCAAACCATAAGAGTAGTTAGACGAACATACCGGCTGGTGGTGGTACCGGCGGGGCGGAAATGGAAGTCCGTGTAGGGCTCGCTGAGGCAGGAGAGGTCGAGGCGCGCGGCCCGGCGCAGGGCGGGGCGGTCGAGCGCGTGCAGCAACACGCCGCACAGCGCCTCCGCCATACGCGGCGTGGCGCACTCCGCCAGCTGCCGCGCCACTGCGCCCACGCCGCCGCACCCGATAAACAGCTCCCCGTTCAGGACACCTGCGTCACAGCGCCAATATCACGGTACACATTCAAACGTCCCTATATCTTACGTTTTATGCACAAAAGTATATATTATAATATAATAATAATATATCCTCACGCCTTCCCACAAGCGTCCCCGAAGGGGTAGGCAGAGTATTTACTAAGACACGATAAAACATATTATGAAGGGAAATATTTAAACTTAAAATACATACATACTAATATAGATGATGATTAAGGTTTGCTTCTATTGATGATGACTGACTGACTGTAATTCAGTAACTGTGCTATGTTAGCAGAATGAGGGTATTAAGTCATATATTTTAGTAATACGTAATATTTAGCTGCTTACAAATCTCAGCAAGTGTAGCAATCGCGGGTCGCGATAGCCGGTCGCCTGAGCCGTCCCCTGCGTTGCCAGCCCGCGCCACGGCGGCGAGGGAGCGCAGCAATCCAGGGTCCACGTGTGCCCGGCGCCGCATGACCCCTGTCCCGGGCCCCGCCGCGCCAACCGCTGCTATCACGCGCCTAACTACACGCAATGCCTGCGCCCGCTCTTCCTCGTTTCGAAGATTTAAATCGACAGATCTGAAATAAATTTAATTTAGAGGAGCCACATTATTTTATGCACATCACTTTTTCTCTTTGTGATACACCCCAGATTATCGCCAATACACTTTATCCTCCCCTTTGCTTTTAAATTAAACATTGCATTTCACAGAGAAACTTAAAAAATCCTGCCCCTTTAGATTCTTATGACTATTTATATACTGTAACTAATATGATACTGCAGCTTAGGGCAGTACCACTACCTTACAGAAAATTGTGTACTTTCTTATAAGAAAGCAGTAAATAGCAATTAGACCTGTAGTAAACTGCAATACGATTGATTTCTTTCTCTTAACGTTTGTTCTCTTAACTTGGTTGCCTATACATTCAGATACAAATACAAATAAAAAAATACAATACAAACACAAAGTTAGTATCAGCAGAGAAAAAATCTTCAAAATTAATTAATTATTTTTGTCAGCGAAAGAGACATCACTTATGAGTGTTTTGTTTCTATTAGATATGAATGAAGTAAAATCTAAAAACTTACCTCATTACCAAGTAGGGCAATTTTAAGTAGTTGAATGTAGCAACATCACTTTCAGTCTTAATTAAGTAGCGAAGAACTCTTAAGGCTGCAACTCTCATAACCATAGAGTCATCTACAAGGCTCACTCTTATGCTGCAAATATAGAAAATATTTTACATATTCTGCTTCTGTAGGTTCTGAGTAGAATTGGGCATTTGTTATTTGTATTTAATATAGCAGTCCGTCCCGGCTTCACACGGGTGGACATAAGATTTTTTAATAAGAAAATATAGCCTATGTCACTCAGGGTGAATGCAGCTTTCTAATGATGAAAGAATTTTTCAAATCCGTTCAGTAGTTTTGGAGCCTATACAATACAAACAATCAAATCTTTCATCTTTATAATATTAGTATAGATAAGTGCCAGCAAGGAGGAGGGAGACCAAGATACAATAGTCTAATCAATAAATAGATGTCTGTCATAACATATAGGAAGGTCAATGAGATGAGGCAGACATGCAAATGGAATAAGTATGCCTGATATGCCTACAAACCCAGTTCTTAAATTTATGATCAATGATTAGTGCGAAAGCCATATTTAACTTGTTTTCCCAATATATAAAGTACTATTTGTAGAAAGTATTACATAGTTAGTATTCAACTATAAAATGTTATGCAAATGTAAACCCTATGTGATTGCTGTAGTAGTAACCAAGATCTTACCATGTCATCAACTCATGAACTGTAAAGCCCAAATTACTTCTATCTTCCTTACATAAAAGTGTAACTAATGCATTTAAGTAGGACAGTCTACGGCTGTCAGAGCCATTTTTTTGCATGCTTCTTAACCCTGACCTATACTCAGTGGGCACATTCTTATTGGTGGGTGAGGTATCATTATGGAATGGTTTCTTAGTGTACAGACTCTGTATAATCTCTTTAATGTTCTCTTCTGGTGTTTTGTTCTTAGTATCTAGCTTAAACAAGTCTCCACCATGTTTGCCTGAAATATAAACAATATGTTATATCATAACAACATAAGAAATTGAGAGCCAGATTATTTATTTATTTGTAATTTTTTTAATTATGGTTCATCATTACGAAGAAAAATAACGTTTAATCTATTAAATAATTTACCTTTCCTACGATTGAACCAATTCTCGGAGGTAGCCATTTATAACATTTTTTTCATCCGCTGCTATATACTGTGTATTAACTACCAATTAAACATGACTTTACATGTTCTATGTTTTATCCCGAAGAAAATCCAACCTAAAGGTACAACTCAACCCTGTTTTCCTCAGACACCAACACCACACATTTGTGATTTGATTTGATTTGACTTGTCTTCATTCATGTCTATTCTGTTAGTTTCGATGACAGATTGTACTCATGGTGTAGTTGAACCACAGATGATTACAGGACTCACTCACTGATTCATTGTGGTATTGTCTATGGATAAACTGCAAATAGCAGCTTTATTTTCTTTGCTTAGTTGCTCGTTTACGCTCGCATATGCCTTCTTTCAATATAAACATTAATTGATGTTCTTTAGTTTCGCAAAAACATGACAATGGCACGATCGATTAGGAGTATTAATTTAAGATGCGATTAATATGAATGCGCCCGGAAAGAACATGTAAGCTGCTGAGATAGTTAGATTTACCATTTTTCATTACAGCCAGGTGAAAAACCTATTATTGAGTTCTATAATACGCTAGAAATTAAAAAAGAGGACTTTATTTTTTTTTCTAGAAACCATCGATAAATTTGGAACGTACCTACTACTGACAAACGAAAAATAGTGGTACCACTAATTTTAACTTTAGTCTTTGGAATAATAAACCTTATTATTTTAGTTTGTGGTTTGAACTGTCGGTCGAGATCGAAACGAAAACCGACATTTTGTTTTCATCGTATTCATCGTATAGTGAGGTGCACGCGGATAAATGGTGGTGTGATAGAGTCTCATCTTAGCAGACTAAGAACTTTTTGTCGACAACGGTCAGAAAGTAGTTCGATAATAACGGATTTGTATCGTCACTTTAGATAGAGTGTTGGAAATGTTGATGTTGGATTCTAATGATATTATCGACATGAAGTCATGTCGTATATGCTTAACAAACAAGAAACCATTGTGCCCTCTTTTTCGATATAAATTGTCTGGCAATTATGCTGAAATGCTAACAGCGATTGCCGATGTCAAGGTGAAACTCAGTTTCTCATTTATTTGTGTGTATTGCTGTCACTCGATATTTTGTGATATATTTATTACTACATTCAACCCGATCCGACTGGTATCGTCAGTTATTTCATGCTGATACTTGTGGTCTATACGACTGTAATGTTTTCCTTTTTACTTTATTTTGTATTCTCGCTATTGCCCATTCATCAAATCTTTACGTTATAACGGCATGTTATTAAAATGTTTAGTTTACCAAACAATGGATTTTCGTTTTGTTTTCAAGGTATCTTCTAATGATGGACTTCCTGAGAAAATATGTCCCAAATGTTGCACCACCTTGGAAAAGGCATATATACTCAAAACTGTGGCAGAAAGGTATTTTGAATATGACTTTAATTTACATGTTTTAATTGTAGATAAAGTGACATAGATAAATTCACAGTAATTTTTTTAGACTTGAATATATAGAATAGTTCCCTAAATAATGTATTGTTTTGTTTTTATTTTTCACACTGTTCTTTTAGTGTACAACTTTATTAGTGTACAAGGTTTTTCATCATTACACCTATTGTATATTCTCCCCATACCCTGACAAGCTTGTATCTTTTGATTATACTTTTAGGTGGATTACAGACTGTCACTTTGACCAATAAATATAATCACTATTAAAAGGATGGAGTAGCTACCCCTGTGCACACCCATTTGGGAGACCCTTTAAAAGTGATTTAAAAATAAATACATTTTTTTAATATGTTTTTATTTAAGGTCAGATAGAAAGCTGAGGAAAATGATGATAAAGTGTAGGAGTCAAGTACCAACAAAAAAAATTGCATTTGATTCCTTTACTGACATAAAAAGTGAAATAGGACCACTTACAATAAAAGCAGAACCCAAATGGGAGATGGAGATAGATCTGCAGAATTCTGAAAGGGACCTAGAGAAGCCCTTGGAAACACTTGAAGGCAAGGATATAGTAATAGCAAATACTGTTATAAGGAAAGTAGACCCTAAATCGGAAGAAAGCAAAGTTGAGAAAACTTGTGAAGATGCAGATATTGTTTGGAAGTCTTCAAAAATATCTTCAGATGATAATGAACAAGAGGTGTGTATGAATAAAATGTGAAGATTACTGAAAGGATGCAAAGGCCAATATGTGTTTATGCTTCATAGGAAGCACAACCTAGGCTTGGAAGCAAGATACTGTTGTTGATCCCACAAGAACTGTTTCTTTTTTATATCTTTATGCATCCCGAGCATGAAGTGGTTGGTGTGTAGGTAATACTCACACAGCCACTTTTCTCTGGAGATATATTTTAGGTGCTAAAGAGATAGAGGGAGTCCATCTCAGTTTCTCAAGCACAGCTATACAAACATCTTAGGATTTCTTCTCAAGCATATATGATAAGTTTCCTCTTGTTTTTTTCTTTTACCGTAGAGCCTGTGATGTGATTCACTGCACTTAAGTTCAGAAACCTCATCGGTACAGTTGGTATTCAAACAAAAAAAAATTTTCAAAAGCCTAAGATTTCCTGATTTTTATATGTATTTGAAAATCTGTTCAGTGTTAACTAACTTAAGTAGATTAACACTGAATAGACCCTACACAGATTTTTACTCAAAATCAAAGACTTGTTAAATTTGTATTCAACAGACTCAATATTCAACAACTGTGTTAATTTTAGGAAGAATATTTAGATGATGATATATTTCAAGATGATGATGATGATGACTACATACCGCCAACTGAAAAAGTTAAAACAAAATTCAAAAAGCCTAAATTGTCAGATATTAAAGTGTTTAAAGGGAAACCTGTTTTGAGGAAGATAAAGATTATTAATAAGTTCAAAGATGAAGAAGATAATAAAAGGGTTAGAATAAGGAGTGATGGCAGGACGAAAGCTGCCACAACAATCACATGTTGTAGGTATATTTTATCTATGAATTATCATAAAACATCATGCTTTTTTATTATGTAAAATTTTCGATAAATTATAAAACTTACCAGGTGTATGCAAATAAGTAAACAGCTTATATGGCATTGATACTTTGAATGTTTATGTCATACCATCTATTTTGGGTATCATTTGATACCTAAATGGTAATTAAATGGATGTCATTTACAGATCCTATTCTTAAAAATGGTTCAAGGGGTGCACCTATACTATTAAAAAGACCAAAAGATGCCACAGTTCTGAAGGTTCATGCAAATTATCCAAGAATATCAAGTTCTTCAATAGCTTTTGATGGAACCAGAGTTACTAGGGAGAAACCTGTAAGAATGGTGAAGACAGCTGTTGCAAAACAAAGGGAGAAACTTGTGTGCCCTGTATGTGGCATACTTACGTACACATTAGGGAACCATATTGCAACACATCAAGGTAACAATTTAGCATTTCATTATCAGATACAATTTGCTCTTTATTTGCCTACTTGTTCATGAGCCACATTCAATATTAAATACAATCCCTACTCCTGTATGCTGTAATGCAAAAATCTATTGTAGGTTACCTATAGGCACTTACAAATATAGGCAAATACATAATACATTTATTTAAATTTTCCATTGGTTGTTCATGTCAGTTATTGTGTTGAGTTGCCATTTAAAATGAGGCTTCTGCAATGGCTGCTATGTAGAATGTCTTACTCCCAAGGTGGAGATTCAGGTACGCGTCTATAAATCTATGTAGATTTTTTCCTTTGTTTCCACAGAGAAGAAACGGTATACATGCAGTCAGTGTCCAAGAACATTTGCACAGAAGAGTAACTTGCTGTCACATGCAAAGCAACATACTGGAGTAAAGGACCATATTTGTGAAATATGTGGTGCCGGTTTCTACACTCAGAAATCGTTAGTTAGGTAATATAAAATTATATACATACATATCACACCGAGTCCCTCAAGTGGTAAGCAGAGAGCATAGGGCCGGTTCTGTTCATACACAGGTGCCTTTGCTTTTTTGATTTGTTGTATATGTGTGGTTGTTGCTATTTTCAGGCATAATCTAATTCACAAAGGTGAACGACCGTTCTCATGTAACTTATGCACCAAGAAATTCATTGCGGTAAGTTTCCATGATTATGTTTGTGTTATGAGTAAATATTTAAACGTTCTTAACTCAAATATCGTTTTACATTCACATTGTATAACAAGAATTAATTTTGATGAAATGCAGTTTGTAACTATTATATGGTGGCATAAAAAGTAGCAATTTGTTTATTTCAGCGCTGTGATCTGAGCCGCCACCTGCGCATACACTCTGGTTACAAACCATACAAGTGCGGTACGTGCACCATGTCTTTTAACGCAAAGCACCAGTTACAAAACCACGAGCGAATGCACACCGGCGAACGGCCCTACTCCTGCCAGGTGCGTGCCTCACCATCTCGTTTCGTTCGCCCCATAAACATGATCGAACCGGATATTAAAGCTTTGTCTGTAACGTCTACTCCAAGAGATTTGAGCAAAGCCACCCACCACCTGCTAAATCACGCGCTCCCACACAATAAATAAATAAAATAAAATGTTGTGCCGACCTCTCCTTTTGAGCCCTTTAACCTTATTGGATCTACCTCCGACCCATCTCAAGATGCCTTATAGCTGTACTTTTACTGTATAACCTAACGCTGGCGTGATTTCACCCTGCGTTGTATATTTTTTATTAATGTTATATTCTAGTTAAGTGTTTTGGGACAGCGTCTAAGCTTAATTTTATTAATGGGTGGTATTCTTGCTGAGCTACCAAGATTTTCCGATACGCTATTCGCGATTTATGTAATCAAATTTTAATATTATAATAATACTACAAGAGTGGCAAACAAGCATACATCCCACCCGATGAAATACGGTTACCGTATTACTACATAACCCATAACTCTTTAATAAATTAAAATTGTATCATAGTTATGACTATGTATTATATAACTTAGTCCTTTAATACAGTAAAAAATATTGTATTTTTCAGGTATGCAGCGTTGCATTTAGTTACAAGGTGAATTTGAACAATCACGTGCTTAAAGTTCACGGGATCAACTTAAAATTCAAGTCTATTCACACTGTGACGGAGGATGTGCTTCGTCGTGAGATGGGTATGGCTACCGAGAGCCGCGTGGCCATCGCGCACATAATGCCCCAGCTCGGGGACGTGCCAACGCCAGCCGCCCACGAGACTGTGCCCCACCAATCCACTGAATATACTGTTTGATTTGACGTGTTACACATTCATCTGAATTCTTTCTTTTAATTCGAATGAGTTAATTTTTTTCGTTTAGTTTCGTATTTTGCATTTGTGATTATTTGGTTGTTGTACATATAGAAGTTAAGTTTTTTTTTAATAAACTAAAATGAATAGCATTTTTTGTTATTATAACTCCATTATATTATTAAGAATTAACGAATGCCATAAAGTGTTACCACTTTCAAATAATATGCTGTGCATAATATTAATTGGAGTGATAATCTTGGGTACACTCGCAGCCTAACGACTCCTTTAGGGACTCTGCGTGATGATATGTATATATGAATTATCAACAAAAAATTTGATATGTATATTTAAAGACCAAAGTAACATATACCTAACCGTGTCTTTTTTAATTGAAATATAAACTTTTCGGAGTTAGAATATTAATAGTAGTTCACCCAACTATTGATCAAAGTTCCATTGCACTCAATTTGCAGTTGAGTATGTCGCATAGGACCTGAAATAAAAATTATGTCCGCACACATGAGACAATATTTTTGTATCAATTCGGTGCGAGTGTTGGGGTTTGAACCCGCAATTATCCATTTGCAGGAGACAACCGAACACAGCGCCAACGCGCAAGTGATACTTCGGTATTGTAAGCGTAACCGTTTTCCATCGGGTGGGCCGTATGCTTGTTTGCCACTCTTGTTGTATAAAAAAAACCTCATCTTGTTCACTAATACACGACATTTAAGATATAGTCCTAAATATACACATTTTTCTGATAATCCTTGCAAAACGTAAACTTGCCAGGTGTTTCGAAATTTCTGATGAGAAGTATATAATAAAACAAAAGAAAATTCATGCTCATATTCGTATATTCTCGTCAACAAAATCTGCAATAACTACTTCGACATATATATATATTGTTATTTGAATAAACAGTTACATATACATTTCAAAGTACCTAATGCGATTTCCAACTCGCGTGAATTAAATTCACATAAATAAATATATCTATATAGGCCAATGTCGTGAAGTTGCAGGGTCAGGTGCTCAGGAAATTGCTTAGTGGGACCACTTGGGTTCACGCAGCGATGGGTTAGAAGTGTCAGTTAGCCTTCCCTGATAATCTTGGGTACACTCGCAGCCCACACTGACCGGCAGCTGCATGGCAACCCACCGGAACCTGAACTCATGTGGCGGGAGTATTACATCTAAGGGTTGGTGCTCTAGAGAGTCCTTGCGCTTTAGTACGGTTATCTGAAATTAAATGGAATTATTTGTATTGCGCGGTACTATTTGTCTTACGAGTATTAAGTTTGCGTCCATAGACCAGAACTCCGATATACTTGTACAGCCAAGTGATATCCCGACCCCGCCACAGTTCTAAATGTATAACATCAGCAGTCAATATACGACGGATCTTCTCGGGGGCCTAATACCTGTGTTTTCCATAGTCATATAGCCAAATTATACAATTCCTAGGTAGAGAATAGGCAACAATGAGTTATATCTACTGGTAGAATTAGGTCCTTTCGTCCGCGTATGCTAAAATTTATTTAAATATATATAATATATCCTCACGCCTTCCCACAAGGGTCCTCGAAGGGGTAGGCAGAGGTGTATAGGTAATACCCACACACCCACTTTCCGCCAGAGGTATATTAGGTGCCACCGTGACAGATGGCGAGTCCATCGCTGTTACTCAAGCACGACTATACATACGCCTTTGAATTTCTTCTCAGACGTATGCAGGTTTCGTCTCGATGTTTTCCTTCACCGTAAAGCTCGTGGTGTGACTAATCACTGTACTTAAGTTCAGAAAAAACTCATTGGTACAGTCGGGATTCGAACTTGCGACCTTTGCGTCGCAGGCAACTGCTCGAACCACTTGGCCACCACGGCTTTAAAAATTTAAATAAATTAAAAAAACTGTCAAGCACGTCCTCTGGTAATGCAAGCGTTTATTAGGTCTACGTACAACTAGCTACGTGTACCATAGTTGTAGTAATAAAAGGGAACACTTACACTGTACAAACTTTCTTTGCAAACGTAAGGGTGGCTACATGCCTTTTGCAGGGAACTACCACAGTTCCTTGTTCGTATGACTTGCGGGAATACATGTTCACCAAGATTTACCTCCTCTTCCTATAATAACCGAATAATTAGAAAAGAAATAAACAAATTAAAATAATAATTGAATCTATTAAGACCAGTGCTGTGTTTACTTACAGTGTAATTGCATTTACACGGAGGATCCGGAATGGCTTGCTGGCAACAGGAAGAATAACAATTATCAATAATTAAATTCAGTTATTGAAAGATCAAAGGCAAACAAACAGGGGTACTTAATTTACTTACGTTGAATTTTTTTACTTTAAAATTGCCCCTTTTCCTAGTCCGTGTCTCAACTGAGTTGTCCAGAAGGATGACGTCATTCCTTATCATGTTAGCGTAGTCGACCATGAAAGCTGACGGCTGGTCAGGGTTTGCTTCAGGGTCGAATGGCTCGCTATCGTCTGTCACACCAGTGTTTTCCATGTTCTTCATCATTTCTTTCATGCAAGCTCTTTGTAGCATATAGTTTATTTTATCGTCTGCCAAAAGCTCATTGAAATTCGCTATCTTTTTCTGAGCCAAAGCTTTGGGCGCCAAGTTTAAAACACCGGAACATATTATGATCACAATAAGGGGTTGCGTTATCTGAAATGTATAACATATATGACTCGGGTACTGAGAGGAGAGCTGATTTTCATGAAACAAGCGAAATTTTGAATAGGTAATGTAAGTTTTTTGACAAGGAAGCTGCCTACGTGGCGGCGAATTAGTAAATTAGATTCTAGGAGTCAGAGATACAATATTACTTCTTTAGCTAGCCGAGTTAGCTAAGTAGTTTAAAGTAGCAACTCGTAAAATCGGTCGTAACAATGAGTTTATCTAAAGGACCCTTGAGTGATGTGTTTATGTAGATGTTTCTTGAGTGATGAGTTTATCTAGAGTTCCCTTGAGTAATGAGTTTATCTAAAGGTCCCTTGATTGATGAGTTTATCTAAAGGTCCCTTGAGTGACGAGTTTATGTACAGGTGCCTTTAGTAAAGAGTTTATCTACAGGTCCTTTGAGTGATGAGTTTATGTACAGGTCCCTTGAGTGACGAGTTTATCTACAGGTCACTTGAGTGGTGAGTTTACCTACATGTACTTGAGTATCATGATATGTAAGGCCACGATCAAAGCTGCATTTTAGAAGAAACCCAAAGACGTATGTACATTGGCTGCTCGTCACGTTCTAAAGTACTGTCCAGAAAAATCTCATTGGTACCTAACTCCAGGGCCTGAACCTGCTATACTAACTTTGCCTGTGACGACTTAAGCCACTCAGCACGTTTTAAACGAGAAAATTTATCAATGGATATATTGATACCAATCAGATACACAAGTTATTAAATGATATGAACAGTTCAAAAATATAATAAAGTACTAACCATGATCGTATCGTGAGAAGCGCCAAAGAAGACTGATATTAATCAAAAATTCTACCACCTTTATATACGAGTTTCCGAGAATATGATTGACTGGTCAAAGAAAACCTCCATTAACTGAAAACGATATGACATTGTGTTATTTATAATGGGGAGCTTTCTGTAGTGTCAGGTGTTGGAATAGGTGGGAGAAGGCTTTTACGCCGATCAAATCAATGTCGCTTAACAAAAGATATAGTAACAATGGCTTGAGGTGATCTTAAAGGTCTTTAGGCGGAACCTACGTAATTCGCTCCGGATTGGGCGTCATCAAATTTCGCAGTGTGGGAGGCTGAAAGGTGCCACCGAGCTAGCCATAGTGCCTATATATTTCAGGTAGATTTATCGTCTGCTCAACATTTACCAGTTCGTACGAAAACCTAAACTAGACCGAATTTAAGCAAGTTTATAAGTTCCAAAAGGGTTCCTCCAATTCGATAAAACGATATGTAACTGAGTAATTTTTATTTTGAGTGCCTTTATTTTACTATTACATTACTACAATATGAGGATAACTTTACTTGCTAAGGCAAAGATAACTTACATTATTTTAAAACCTAGATAACAACTACAAAATATAAACAGTCAACAGATTATACATGTAACAATTCCAAATTAAAAAATGTCGTCTTACATAATTCTATTACGCTTGTATTAAAGTTGTTGGTCTACAATATGGATTTGTTTATCCTGTAACGCTTTAACGGCCTGCGCGAACGCTTGCGCCGCTTGGGGACCTTCAAACGGATTGAGCCCTTTGTCGTCCTCGATCATGCCGTGTGTCCTTAACATTAATTCTCTCATAAGAATGCGCTCTTGTTTCAACACTTCTTCATTCATAATGTAAACAGATCTTCGTTTCAGAAAAATACCGTGTTTTTTAAAACAGTGTCGATTAAAGTCGTGCTTGTAGCTGTATGGCTGAGAACAAATCTGAAACAAATATAAAAGCAAATGTTCGGTCTGGAGTTATATATATAGATAATTGAAGGTAATCAAAAGTAATTAATTTTATCGACGAAATCTGCATATAGGGTGTCGATCCCGCCCCATTTCTAGAATAGGCGCAGTTTAATTTTTTTCATTTATTTTAGATACCTCTCACAAAAAAACGATATGTTTACATACCATGTACCTACTTCAAGGTAGGTATATAGGTAGGTAGGTAGGCAGGTATATGATTAATCGGAGTACTGACTTGAGAACATACCTCACACCGGTAAGGCCGCTCGCCAGTATGCACCCGCATGTGATGTTTCAAACTATATTTTGTCAAGAAGGACATAGTACACAGCTCACATTTAATAGTCTTACAACTAAAACTATGTATCATGACGTGTCTAGAGAGTGAAGATTTCTGAAAGATAAATACTCGCAGTAGTTAATACCTATTATGTAAGTACATATTCTTAGAATTAGTAAAACTATGAATATAGGTAGGTAATAGTTGTCCCGCCCAGCTTCGCTGGGGTGAAAAAAACTCATCAAAAGCGGTCCAGCCGTTTAGGAGTTCAGTGACATACACACGTACAGAAGATATATTATAAGAATAAAATAAAAAATAAAAAGAATAATATAAAGAATAAATATATATATATATATATATATATAAAGATAAGGCCCTGGTACCGAGTGGTTCCAAGTTTGAATGCCGACATAAACAATGAGTTTTTCTTAACTAGAGTAATTCATATGTATTGTAGTCACACCACGAGCTTTACGGCGGAGGAAAACATCGAGAGAATACCTGCATACGTTTGAGAAGAAATTAAAAAACGGAACGGTGTGCATAATCGTGCTTGAATGACGTCGATAGACTCGCCATCTGTCACGTTCGCTCCTAAAATATATCTCCGGCGAAAAGTGGGTATAAGTAGTACAAACACGGTACTACCTATAACACCTTTGCCTACCCCTTCGGGGACCCTTATTGGAAGGCGTGACGATAAATATATAACAGACCAAATATATTGTCTGTGTATTGTATCAGCATAGCACATTCCATATTAAAGTAAATGCATACCCTTTTGAAAGCTTTTTTACATATATCACAGCTATAATTCCTTTCATCCGTGTGTGATAGCATGTGACTGAAAAAAGTAAGATGTGTTTGTTTATGTTCCTATGTCAAATGGCTCCAACAGTGTGCTCTATATATAATATCAAAAATATATACCTCTTTAGTGAATCTTTACTGCTGAAGCTGGCTACACACTCATTGCATTTGAAGTTTTTAATTGCTGAATGTCTTTTTAAATGTATTTCTAATATCTTTTTTGTAAAAAATCCTTTGTTACATCTATCACATTTAAAATTTCTTTCTCCTGAAATATTTAAAATGATATATTGCAGTTCAATGCCTATCGCTGTCATTAAAGGCGACTAAGGTATAGAATGGCTATGAAGCATGTCAGGTGACGGACAACGGATAGCTTATAGTGACTGGAGGAGAGCTCAAGAGCGAGTCGAGGTATGGATTGGGCGGGCCTATAACCAGCAGTTAACTTGGGCTAATCATTATGGTGAATTTTAATAAATATGTAATTTCATTTATACAATATATGAAGAAGAGTACTCAAAACCGGGGAACTTGTGTGAGGATACTGTTGAATATAAATGAAGTGAAAGAGGTCTGATCGGATCCATAAATCTAGAGAGATCTACCACTCTACTTTCTCTGCCAACCCTGTTTGGGACTCAGCTTGATAGTAAATATATGCATATGTCATTTCATATATATTTCTCATTAATATTATTTCTGAGGAAAAATAAAACGAATAATCATACCTGTATGAATCAACATATGAGTAGTTAATTGGGAAGACATTTTTCCACAGTATGGACACATGTCCTTTTTGTTACGACATTTATATTTATGGCGAGTTTTACTTAGTCTCCTATTTGCAGCCATTACTCTGATATCCTTCAAAAATATTGGTTTTATAGGCCTGCAGTGATAGCCTGTACTGTTTTCAGAGTTTTTGCTAGCTATAAATTGGTATAAATAAAAATTAGACACAATAGCAAAAGATATTTTTGTATTTTAGGTTCAGTTATTGAATATTATAACAGTATATGTACATGCATACCAACCATTTATTTTTGCCCTTGCATTTTTTTTGTTCCTTCTTTGTTTAAAACTCTGTTCATAATCATCATTTGTATTCCATTCATTATCATTAAAATAATCCTGAAAATGAGATGACAAATCAGAGTAAATTCTTTAAAATTTTTAATTCTTGGTTAAAAAATATATTACATGGATTATTTTAATGATTTGTTTAGATACAATGGTGATAAAAAAAAACTGATCTTAAATGGTTGACTTAGCCTATAGGCACTAGCAATATCAGAGGTATCACTCGCAAGTTGCTAGCATTATGTTGGGTGGAGTATCCCATTTATGTCAGAACAGCCATTAACTGTGGAGCTTTGGAGACCTCACCCACTACTCAGTAACAGTACCATTTGGCCTTGTTTGTTTGTTGGACATATTACCCAAATTGGGCAACTCCAATTCTGAACAGGTTTAACAACAGGTTTTTAATGGTTAAGCCCCCAAATCCTTTAAGATTTTATTTTTAATAAGACAAAATTTTTCATATTTCAGATGAATTTGATTTCACAGGGAAAAAACATTAACACCCAATACTTACATTATTACAATAAGATTCATTTTTGATGCTGTCTAAGAAGTTCCACATATCAGCAGGATTGCTACCATCCTGATAACTATCACTATCTTTACCATCAATTCTTTTTATATCAGTGTCATTGTAGCTGATCATAGATTTTTCATTCTTGTATAATCCTTTGAGCTTTTTTAAATGTATCAAGTAATCTTTGTTATCATTTTGAATTAATTCTATTTCCAATTTTACATCACTAATATTATTAAAATACATTCTTTTAATACCAGCAGTCTGTTGCAGAATACTATGGGACCTACAACAATGAATATACATATATTTAAAATATTAAAAATAAACATATATATATATGTATATAAAGTAAACATACATTGCTTACCTTTCAATTAATATGATAAATTCATATGAGTCTTTAAGCCTTCTTCGACATATATGGCAAATTTTATCTGTCACTCCATCCTTGTTCAAAATCTAAAAAAGAAGGCAAGTAGTACATAGTTTGAGGTCAAAATAAAATCCAGGACAAAAAAAGAAGTCACAGAAAGGGTATACATATTTTGAATATGAATTGCTACCTACAAATATTTTATAGAAATATATTAATTATATTTATAAAAGTACTTGTATAAAGTACTAAATGTTTAACAATATGAAGTCTTTTATAATATTAAATAATCATATATCCTAACGCCTTCCCGCGAGGCGGTAGGCAGAGGTGTATAGGTAGTACCCACACGCCCACTTTCCGCCATATATATATATATATATTTTAGATGCCAACGTGTCACCTAAAATATATAAAGTGTATTAATAGAACAAGATTGTAATGGTGTATTATTACTTCCTTACCTTTACGTGTGAAACCAAAATTATCATGTCTGCAAAGGTTAAATCGGTTTCTTTCTCAAATATTGATTTTAATTTTTTCTTCCGATACTTTAAACATATACGACACCTATCCATATCTTTGAGAAAACCGTCCACTTGATCTGTTGCCGTGAACATAGGATTTATTATTATGTTTCGTACAATTACAGGTACCTACTATCTTCGCAAAATCGTTCCCTCCTGGTCGATGCACATGTTTGTTTATAAGTAAAGAATAACAATAATAAATAAGTCTTATCTATATGTCATTTTTACTTATTAAATGTCATTCTGACAGTCATCTTCAAGTCAAATTTTGTGACTTGGTACCTACCTGTTCATACGTCATCTGAAGTAGGTAAGCTATTAAATACTTTTCAACTATTGGCTATGGTACTAAATCACTGTATTTAAGTTCATAAAAACTAATTGGTATAGTGGTGATTCGAACTTGCGATATTTGTGTTGCAGGCAACTACTCGAACCACTCAGCCACCATTTTATTATCTATATACCATTGGCGGCCATTATTGAAATACCTATTAGCATAAGTGGAAAGTATTCCGCATTGATGGTCCTTGCAAAATGGTAACATTAGTATTTGATTTATTCCGCGCGGAACGAACTTTGACGACACCTTATGTATGAATGTGAGCGGTGAGACGGATTGCCAGGGATTCTGTTATTACTCAGTCCCCCGACAAGTAGTTTTTTATTCTTTAGAAAAAAAAATATATTAAGTGCGATATCACGAGATAAGTCAGTCACTGTCAATAACCTCATGTGTACTAGGCAACCCGCTGCCTCATCCCCGTCTCCACCTAAGGTGCGGTCAACTTCAAGTAGGTACGCTACTATATTTCTGTACATAATAAAAAAAAATAAACCACCTCAAAATAAATACACGTTGTTTTGTAATTTGATTTCGTATTAAAAGCTGTTATTACATAGGTACTTCATAATTGCACTCTTTTCTAACACGACAATACCTAATTTGCGCCTTTAAGCCAACGTAAAGCTCATGGAGTTACATGTCACTGTAACCTCGTATATTCTGCAACATTTACCAGAGCAGACGGAGTCTTAATCTATTGCTACAGATTGCAGGTGTCCGTGAAACCAGCTCATATTGGGCTGGTAAGACCTGGTTGAATTTCTATATTAATGTTCATGTGTGTAGCTAGGAGCCAGGTAGAGTCGGAGGCCCGCGTATGCCGGGGCCCAGTTGGCAATGGCTATGTAGGCTAATCTGCACTGCATGTCACTACACGTATTAGGCAGCGTTATTAGCACGTTATCAATTGTGCTTTGATATTATAATTTATAGAAAAAAAAAAGGTTTTTATTTAGACGAGGTCAAATAGAGGTGTATATATTCCCACGAACTATAAATTTAATGAAGTATTTATTTCCACGTGATTTATTTCCTAAACGTAGTGGTATGTAGTAGTAAAATCACAAAACTGGCAACGGCATGAAGCGCCCATTTACCTACTGAAAATGTTGGTATTATAGATAGATTATGAAACTGTAAATCAGTCTACTCATATAGATGAGCAGTGAGCAGATCGGAATTTATCATGAGCAAAATAATGTACCAAATCAAAGATAAATATGAATTAAACTACTGTTGAATTGACCGAGCTTAATTAGCTTAAAAAACAAATCGTTATAAGTCATAGAAAGAGATATTACTATGACTGCCTCATATGATTATAATAATAATAAAACTTTATTCAATAAAAAATTACAAATTAATATCTGGCTAAGAAGCATGCATGTGCTTAAAAAGTAATTTAAAGACATAAGTGTCTGAGAGACGGTGACTTACTCACGACCTGTCTTGTTGTCCCCCTTATAAGGTTTAAATTTAAAAGAAGGTGTAATTACACGACTGTTTACGTCTTCAGGGATCGTTGTGGTAAAGCGTGAAGATATACAATGTTAGCCTGCTTAATCGCAAATGTTTTGATTTTGTATGGGCTGTTTATTCGTTTTGGTCAAATTGGTGTGCCCAATGGTTTGTCTACTCGCTATCGAATAGCTAGACATATCTTGAGGTGACGAATTTTATAATCATACGGCGACATATAATACGTTAGCAAGTATATTGTTTAAGTGTCGTAATATTTTACTCCGATCGGCATAAAGAAACAAATAACTACAACACCTGCGCGTTGATAAAAATAAACAAACAAAGCCAGTCAAATGTGAGTAAATCTTAAATTAAGCGAGTTCTTCTATATAAGTATAAATAAATTTGTACGGATAAAAATATTACTTATTACATATACATATGCTTTATATGTTATTAAATTAATATAGTGCGTATATATCTTCTACTGAGAACATTGGAGGAAAATAAGTGACTTCTTGTATAGGAAGGAACTGAGGGTAATAATGAAGACTTTTCTTATATTTAGGGCAATGGAAGACTTCTAACAATTGCTATTTTAGTGTGTATATTCACCATCAATGAATACAAGCCTTATATGAATTGAGTGACAAGCTTTCGGAACATTCCACCCTTCATAATTTCTTAATCATACTCCGCATTTATCACCTTATTTGTCCCTTGACAGTGTCACTACTTGCACACACAATGCCGGATTACCCAACGAACTAGATGCGTATGGACTGGGCTGATTGGACCTATTGGTCCTAACTTTTGAGTACCTATTAATTATGATTATGGTTATTTTTTCTGGGAACAATCACCGTACTAAAGTTCAGTAAATCATTGGTGCAGTCGGGATTCGAATTGGTAATTTTGCGTGGCACGTGACTTCTCAAACCATTCGGCGGTTTACGGTTGTGCTCATAGTTCAATGAGAGAAGAAGAAAAAAATTTGAGACCAGGATCCAGAATCTATAGTGTCTGATAGATTACCTGATAAAGGAACCTAAGGTGTGTTAAATCGGTAATTGGTAGGCCTATGGAGAAGGCATATCAGCAGTGGATCACGTTGTGATATTGTTAATGGTAACCACATACCTACCATTTACCTACCATTTACCTACTTGTTAGTTTTAGACAAACGTAATAAATGTGATTACAGAACCAGAAGCGATTGTTTGGAGCTCCTGCAGAACCCTTTTGCTGAATTTTATTATAAATAAACATTAAAAATTTCGGTAGGTACCTATGTCAGGAAAACATATAGGTTGTACATTTATCTTTACGCCACTGACCAATATTTTCCCTTATAAAGCTTGGACTGCTATATCATCATGATCTAAATCTTCCTATACACTATAGGTGTATATCACGTTGACCCAGCTGCCATGGGCATTAAAAATTTGATCTCAAATCCACGACATACCCACATTTTACTCTTGATTGTTAAAGTAGTTTTTTTTATAAGTAGAAAGTAATAAATCAGAAGTAATTTAGAGGCACTGCTACTAATAAAAACAATAAGGAACCTTGTAGTAAATGTTCTAGCTAACTGCAACAAGGTCTTTCCTATTAGGTACTAACTGTGTCTGGACGCCCTCTACCCAAGCAATGAGCCAGCATAGCAGTTAAGTACTTTCAATTCAAATACTTAAATGTTTGTATAAGAGCAACGATAATTTATTTTCTAGGGTAGACGCAAAATTTTTGTTGGGTTGAAGTAAGCACCAAATTATAGGGAGAAAATGTAGGCTCAATCGTTAAGCATTGTTGGTGGTTACGTGGTTGGTTTTTCATGGATATTTTGTGGTGGGTGGTAGAAATTTTAGGGCGGGCAGTAGGTGCTTTTCCGGTGAAGCACTGGCGCCGGTACCAGGGAGCTCTTCAATGAGTCACCAAGCAGCGGGCGGCAGCGGCGCGGGGCGGCTGCAGCGTGCCGGGGCGAGCCGCGTGCCGCGATTCGTGTGCACTGTGCAGTGTAGCACGCGCCGCCCGCGGCCGCACATCGCTCATCGCGCTACGCCGCCGCCTCCCCGCTCTGCCGCACCACGCGTCCGCTGGGCGCGTCGCGCGGGCCGCGGGCCAGGCCCGCGAGCCTGCTGCTGCTGGCCGCGTGGCTGGCGGCCGTCGCTGCCGACGTCGCCTGCCCACAAGACCCACCGGCGGCTCAGATTGCTTGTGCCTCCTGCCGCTCCTACGAAAACGCCCGCGAGCACAGCCTGCGACTCATTCGAGAAAGTCTGCTCGCCAAGCTTGGATTCAAGCAAGCCCCAAACACGACGGGGCGGGAGCTGCCTCACGTTCCGGCGGATATCATGGAGCGGTACGACTATGAGCGTCAGAGGCCGCCTCCGGGCGTCCAAGCAGACGCACCGTCGCGTACCTTCGTAACTCACACCGAACAGGATGACTTCCTAGCTCGCACCGACAACGTCTTCATATTTGCCCGTTAGTATACTTGACCTTTTTACGGACAGTTAAGTTAGTTCAGGAATGGATATTCGGTGCCCTTAGTTTGTTGAAGATATTCGTTAATTCAATTTGTGAATTTTCCCTCGACTTTGATTCCCTCTCTATTAATGGCAATACTTCTTGCAATCAAAATGTTTAATTTTAATTACATAGTGCATGCAAATACTTTATGAAGAGATGAGATGAGCTATAAGTATGTGAGATCCATTAGTATAAGTTAGTAACTTTAAGTCGGTTACTGATGGCACTGAAAGTCAAATTTAAGATAAGCCTCGAGCGTTGGTACCATTTGGTTAGTGCGTTTAGCCTAGCTAGACTTGATAGTCCTCGGCTCGTGCGTGGTAGTGGCAGGCTATTGGCTTGCTTTACGAAGTTCATTGACAGGCACGTGTGCAGCCTGTAAGTGGGTAAGGCACTTCGTGGTCACGTCACGCACAGCAAATTTTAATTAGCCAATGATTGCTTCAACTTCAACGCGTACGCTATGTACCATTGTCTATAGGACCATGGCATATTGGAGATTACTATCGCGATCGCTTCCGACACTCTTGGAATAATAATATCTGCAACGGTTAACGTATCTATGCAATATAGGTTATATATAAAATTCAAATGTTATCAAGGCACAAATACAAAAGTTAGGCACCTATTTAAAATACATTAAAAGTTTATAGATGCGTTTATTGTGAAAACGAGGCTAGAATGTAATCTGTAACGTGAGCAAGGGGCTTCGACCGCAAACGATAACGTTAACTCCATTCCATCAGCCAAGCACTAACTGTCACTAGCTAAGTAGGTATCCTTGTATAGTTTTCTTGGAATTTGCACTTGTTTGAATTATTAATAATGCGGAAAAGATTTCAAAGAAACAATATTAATAGGTATATTTTTAATCAATAGTAGGTATCCTATCAATGAATTAACGCGGATGCTGGATGGAGGAACAAGACAATACATACCATTTATTATCAGTTCATTTAATCCTAACCTAACCAACTCCTTATTAATAATTACAAATTTAGGACAAATGTAGGTGGGAGTAACCAAGTCTGTTGGGTAAATAACCACATCAGTTTATTATTAGCGTAATACTGATAATGTCCTGTCCAGTTATTAGTTATTAGTAAGTATTATTAGTTTTCGTAGGCGAGAGCAATTAAAAGGTGCATTATTATTATAGTCTATGTAGATAATTAAGTACTACGTGTTAGCTTTGTTGAATTTATCAAATAACAAGTTATTTCGATTGAAATATTCTTAGAATGTAATTGACGTAGTGCGCACTCACTATCCATCCGTTTATTTTAGTATTCATAGTATTTAAGAATGTTAGATAGGCACCAACTCGAGACTAAAATAGGATTTCGTTAGGTATGGATGTTCTCTACTAGGACGTGGTATGCATAACTTTTACATGTTTCATGAACACGTGTCTTGTTCGATTAACTAGATTCCAATCAATCGATCCTCAATCACATTATACCATCCGAATGAATTGAGAGAAACATTTAGGCTAAGCGAAAGCGAAGACTTTTTGGCGCAACAATAAATGACTATGCAAAAAATATAAATATGAATATGAAAGTAGTTTAAACGACATCCTTAAATGAGCTTCTACAATGCGAAAGAAGTAGGCTATACAAATAAATATCACAAACTAGGTAGGTACCAGATAAACACAATCGAATAGCAAATCCAGAGTTCGTTCAGATAAAGAACTATTAAATAATTTGGACTAACGTAACGTAACATAGCCGGAAAAAAGCGCGTCTATCGGACCTGTATTTAATAGATACATATAAGATTTCTACCTTAGGTTTGTTCTTGAATCTTCTGACTCATAAGGGTGTGAAGTATTAGGCTTAATTGGTTCATGTCGGGTTTATTCGAATGCATATGTGCCTCTTTTGCAATTTTGCTAATTGGGTTTAAGAGTGCGTGGCCGCCACCACAAAACTTTTCACCTTATGTGCAAAATTATCGAAAGAGAACTGGTGCAAGTGAATATAATAATATGTCTGAAAGTGAGAAAGATGCAGGTAAAGGTCTTGATATTCCTCATAATTATATCATAGTACCTTAGTTTAGACAGTTTATTTTATTGTATAGTTTGTGTTTATAAAACTTTGTTTTCAACGACGCCACCACCTTTCACTAAATTGATCCTTTTCACTGATAATTTTTATCCTGCTCACCAATACCCTAGTGATTACCTAATACTAATGGATACGTAATATTATTTGTACTTTTCCTAACTAGCTAAATACATAAATATGTATAAATTATATGATAGTAGGTGCCTACTATTTTGGCAAAAAAGAAAATATTTAGAATAATAGCCTTTTTAATTAAATGATATGCTACTAGACACAAATAAAATTGTAAATATGTTTATGTATTAAACCTGTATTGAACATCAATATCTACCAAGTATATATTTATACATACCTTCCAAGCCCTACCAAGCGTGACAGTGTATTCATGATGATTTAAGAAATTTTCTCTACACGTTTTATTGTCAGATGTAAGGATATTTTCTGACATTTAGCATTAATCTTTAATAGAAGGCGTTGAGTAATTACATGTATGTATTTTTTGAGTAGGCGTTTGCCGTCGCTCTGTCTGCCATACCGCGGCCGCCCTCGACTAACAATAATCTAGGTGCAAACGCACCGCCTCCGTTTCACTGAATGACACAATTCCTGACACATTACCTAATTTCGACGTACAGTACCATGATTTCGGGCCACTGTGTTTCCTAGCGTGATTGGTCGGACGACAGCACTCATCTCCTTGGTGACTGTGCCGTATTATTTATTGGGTATTTCTCTCTTCTGATAATGAGAGGATTAGGCCTACTGGGGAGACCTCTATAAAAAAAGCGCACCTCGGGTTCTTACCTCTCAGGTGGTGTGGAAAGAGAACCAGTCCACAGTTTTCATAAGAACAACTGCTTAGCAATGAACTAAATTCCATGCTTACATTCACGATGATCTTAATATTCTTTAAACGCAACATCCTGCCAAATCATGGATACTAATTCAGTAATCTATTATCGCATCTTTGTATCTCACTCTAGTGATTATTAAGATTTATTGTCAGCTCGACATTCCCGATATTGGTGAATTTCACACCCTCCAAACTCCATCATGTTACTTCAGTTGTATAATTTAACCAACTGTCTAGTAGTTTACTCTAGTGGAATCATTAGGAAGAGATATTTCCAAGAACGTTACCTTAGCTAGTGGATGTTTTATAAAAACTTCCAGAGATTCTTCAAGAACGTTTAAATCTTTCAATTAAAGATACTTTTTCTGTAGTGAATTGACCCTATAAGAAGTATGTTTCATACTGATTGTATATGTATGTAAATATTAAATGGTAAAATTCTTCTTATTTTTATTAATAACCACTCCTTATCATCTGAACCGAGGACGCGATAATGAAGAACGCGAGTTTCGTTTCATAGGCTAGCGTTCGTCCGGTTTCTGGATTTTAGTAGGTAACAACATTTAATGAGCAATTTTTTGATTCTGTTCTTAAATGCATATTAAGGTTTTTTGGGCACCCATTAATATGAAGCCATCAGGTATTTGTGCTTACGTGGCTACTTGGAAGCTAATCTATTGAATAAAAAAAAGAGTCATCGTAAGGTGATATTGATTGTAGGCGTGACCTGTGATACCTAAATTTAATTACACATTTATTTTTTAAATCCGCAAAATGTCCGTTCTGTACCTACTTTATTGCAATTAATGATCAAAGTAAAACATTTCTTAAATTTTAGAGGGTAAAGCTCAATGTGATAAGACCTTGTATTGAATGAGTGCGAGTCCCGGAGTCTCAGATGGCATAGAGTCTGGAGCGAGCCGCTCGTCTGACAACGAGACGGCCATTTGCAGCGATCGATTGTTTTGGCTGCTGGCAGTCACCTTAATTGCTCATGAATCAAGATGACTCGAGCGCTTTTGTGTGGAACGAACAGCATTAGTCTTGTTTGATAAGTATGCATAGCCAACCAGGAAGTAACGTTTTCAAAAACTTTTCAATATTTAAATAATTTAATAGAAGTATTCAACGTTTTAGATGTTTCATCGCATCAACTTTCAACAATGGATAGATGGTTCGCCATACCTAAATGTTCCCGCGCCAATTTACTGCTCAAATACTTTTCGTTATTTATTGTCCCAGGTTGTTGGTATAATTGTTGCCTACTATTATATTATATACCTACTAGCTGTGGTCCGCGGTTTCTCCCGCGTATAATGTTATTCCATTGATAATTTTTTTTTATTGCTAATCTAGTATCCAATTCCGTTCGGTAGATTGTGCATGAAAACAAAACAAATATCCTCACAAACTATTGGATTTATAATATGGTTAACCCACGTAGATCCCATTCCAGATAAAATTAACTTACCTATATTACTCGCTAACAATGTAGCTTTTTTGCTTTTTTCATTAGTGATGTAGTTTCCACTATTTTATTTACTGTCAATAGTTTTTGCAGCGCACGCAAAATAATGATCGCGGGGAGGACACCGCTTTATTAACATACATAAACAGATATCTTATAAGTATGAATGAAATTAGTTTCAATCAAAATATATTCCTTTGTTACTATATTTCATGTCAATCTTAATACAATTATGTATTAAGTCTTGCTTATTTTATAATATCTCACTGCAAACAGAACGAACACAATTAAATATTTATATTATTTTTATATAGTATATAAAATTAATCACATAGATAACGCCATGATCCTCCTAACGCCATCTATTGCTATAATATAGAACCACGCTTAGGTATTGTCTGGCGAATAATTTACTCTTCGCATTTTTTTAACGGCCTACTTAAGGTTAATGGCCTACGCCGCGCCAGTAACATCTAGGAGTCAACATTTAGGCATATGTTGCTAAATCAGCAAACACCTATCCGCTCTTGAAAAGCCTGGATCTCAGAAGTGATCACATGGGGGGAGGAATATTAGATTGGTAATTTCACAACGCACGAATGTCATAATTAATAATAATATAACTTAAAACATTTAGTTTACAAAACATGGCAATGCACGTAGGTAGGTACATAATTATTGCAGTGAGTAAGAAGTTTATCATTTATACATACTTTATTTTCTCATATCAAGTTATTTACAAAGTATCAGAACAACAACCATACACTCATCTCAAACGAATATGTTTTCTAGAAATTAACATCTCTAATAGTTATGTACTAATTACAATACTTATATGCCGAAGTATATATAAATACAGATGTAAATTGTATTATGTAATTTGTATACACGTTCGCACTTCTGCATACCGCTTCGGGATCTCTTAAGGGGCGGCACCAATATAATATTATAATATCCTCACGCCTTCCCACAAGGGTCCCCGAAGGGGTAGGCAGAGGTGTATAGGTAGTACACACCCACTTTCCGCCAGAGGTGTATATTAGGTGCCAACGTGACAGATGGCGAGTCCATCCAGTCCATAATATTATATTCATAAAAAATATAAATGATTGTGAACTATCGATTTGGAGAAATCGATAAGGGTGGCAAATGAATAAATACACCACTGCCACCAGGAATAATACACATATGTTGAGATACTCGTGAATACATTCAAATTTAAAATTTTGCACTAATTATTTACTATAAAATGTACTTGTCATTAAGATGACGTACTACTTCATGTCACATCGTTAAATTCTGGTAGGCACAGTGAAATGAAATGCACTGGGAATTTTGCGGATATCTTGAAGACGCCATCTGCGAACTCAATGGCGAAAGGAGATTGTAGCACAAACGTGGTCATAAAGAGACCTGTGTGAACCTCGCAGCTGAGCCCGCATCACGAGCCACGACCACCCCGAGTTTTGCAATATAATGGGTATTAGTGATTGCAGTAGGTTAAGTAAATATAAATGCCGATAAATTATACGGGATGGACGTATATCAGGATAAATCACCGTCTTTATGAGATGAAAAGATACTATTAATACCTACTTCATAAATGATATAACGATAAGTTTATATGACGGAGTTATAGATATAATTAGTACATGATCCGCAGTGAAAAGGCAATACCTATGATCCAAGAGGAACACTAGGTATTGTTTCTAGATTAAATGCAGCCTATGTCCTGTTTTAATCCCTGACGAGTATGTACACTATGAAGACATCGCTTGAGTGGTTTAAACGTCAAAGCGTAATGACCAACAATTAAACTCCCTTTCGAATATTTAATTCTAGCTGTGCCCGCGACTTCGTCGGCGTGGACGGCTTTTTATCTTTAGTAAAAAAACATTTTTTTATTAAAAAGTATCCTATGTTACTTCTAATACCTCCAAGAATATGTGTACAAAGTTGCATGGTGATAATGTAAGTAGTTTTTACGTGAAAGCGTAACAAACAAACTTACATTTACATTTATAATATTAGTAAAGATTACATTGTTAAGAAGTAGAATACATTTATTAAAATACCTACCTATAAAGATATATACCTAAAATATTAAGTTGCCATACCTATGTAGGTACATTATCTTATAAGAGGTGCCTATGTATATCTGAATGACTATGTATACCTACCGTAAGAAGACGAGAGAAAATTTCGATATTAGATGTAGGAATCAGAAATGATTGAAGAAATGTGAGTCGCCTTTGTTAATAAGGCGATTAACAAAAACTTCTTGCGACTCGCTCATTTGCACTTCCGCCAAAAATATCTTAAATAAATATATTTATGCGTTTTTTCCGTTTGGGTATAATATACACACTTTACGCTAGCGTGTTATTTAGTTACCTATTCTAGGAATGGAGTAGTAAATCACTTGCTAGCTGGATATGCACTTATAAAAGAGTAGGTATTACATAAATACTTATTCAACCGGTAATATGCATGATTATATACATACAAAAGATTTAATACATTTTATTAAAAATAGTGTCATCTTGTTTCAATCCTGCTTAACATTAAATGTCAGACAACTCAACCTTGGGCGAGATAAGATAAGGCATACGTACGTAAGAATATCTTACTGGTGTGCAAAACCCCACGAAGCTTAATGATGAAGAAAAAAAAACGTAATTATATAATAGTAAAATAGATTTTTTAAATAAGTCCGAAAAAAAAGAAATAGTGTTTTCTAACACCTGTTGATGGACGGTCAATAACCATTATTGTTAAAATACTAGCTGTGCCCCGTTGTTTCACTCGCGTAAAGTTTGATTTCATGGGTTTCTCTTTCTGGAATAAAACATATATGTACTTTGTTAATCCAGCTAATAAATTCGATCTGTGGCAATTGCGTTGTGTTGGATTAGTAGGATTGGTAGGATGCGAAAGTGACAGATGTATAAGAGGTTTTCAGTTTCAGGTACTATCGTAGTCGTGAAAATAATTGTGGAAACCGTGATCAAAGAGACGTCACGTCATTGCAAAATATACACCCTAACTGATATATCAGCTATGGACGACGAAATAAATTACTTCTTAGTTCTTTGGATGCGACGACACTCGCAATCATTCAGGAAAAGGAAGGTAATAAGATTCGTAGTTCGTTAGTTAAGAGTAGTATTGATGTTAAGAGTGTACGACGGTGCAACGAGGCTACTAAGAGGAGACTAATCATTTTGTGATTTCCTCTCGCTATGCAAACAACAGCAGGCACCTTGACACTAGAGGTTGTTAACCGGTGCATTAGTTGGGGCACAATTGAGGCCAGTGTGTGAGCGAGTTCAAGAGCAATTTAGGTTCCGTAGGTCAGTTCGCCGAAGGTAACCTTGACTTTGACTACAATAGTTCCATCTGGGAAGCACATTTGGTCGGTATTGATAAAAACCGGTGAAGTAATTACATGGGAAACCCTGGGGTAAAGCTTTGAGTGATGTCTTTAATTATCTGCCCATTTATTTTGCAAAACATAGTTATGTCAGCGTACTAAAAACGACTTGGTAAGTTGGTACCGATAGGTAGGCATAGAAGTAGTGTAGCCGCAGGAAACTTATTTACCTACTGATTATATTCCAGTTTGTAAAATGAATGGTTTACCCAATGCTGAAATGCTTGTATAGCTCAAATGGTGGGAGTCTGATGATGTCCAGATCGCAGGAATGTTTGGGATACCAAGGCGGTGATGATCGTGTTATTTAATATTGTTTGCATCGCGTAGATTGTAAAGCAATCTGGGGTAGTTTTAAAACTTAATATTTTAAATTAAAATCAACAAATACTGATAAAAATTGCTCAAATATTTCTTTAAAATACACAGAATTAACTAACCGCTCCTTTTCACCTAAGACCCGTTGACTATACGTGAATACGTGACAACTGATAACATACGTTGGAATCTACCTTATTAGAAACATACGTAGGTACTGTTGAACAATGAATTCTTGCATAGTCTATAATAAGTTGACTGTTACAACGCACAATCGTAGCTTAGATAGGCTTTACTGTTTACTAATAGGATATGGATAATGAGTCTCAAATCTACCGACAATATCGATGAAATCGTTCGAATAAATATGGCAAGAAGCTATCGAATCACCGTAAAGAATATTTACTTCATATTTATAAATTGCAGGAGCCGACTGTACCTCAATGGGCAGTAATGTTACAATTTCTTTTATGACGTAGTAACGGTTGAAAATAGCACGAGTGCTGTATCCGTCGCGACAGATTTCCAGGAGACAGAAGGGACAGACAGAAAAAAAGGAACTGCTTGTAAATTAAACAGCCGACCGGGTCGGGCGACGTCTTTTGCCGTCAATCATCTCCTTGGTAGGTACTTCTGTTTTGTCAAAGATGCGCATAAAAGGTGGTTCGTGTTATATTATTGTAGTCAGGGAAGCCTTAGAACATGGTATTAAAACAACGGTTGGCTACCCATAGAGACATATCGAAATAATTAGGTATAATATTATAGATGAATCGTTTTTGTTGATTCTCGGATATTTATTTTCTTGGCTTTTTTATTAGTTTACTTATCTAAAATTACACAATGATTGAAATTTTCCTTATCCTAATTAACATCAATGACA
Organism: Drepana arcuata; assembly: GCA_016069955.1. Taxonomy (NCBI): domain Eukaryota; kingdom Metazoa; phylum Arthropoda; class Insecta; order Lepidoptera; family Drepanidae; genus Drepana; species Drepana arcuata. The sequence continues at coordinate 44,299 of JACCPG010004718.1, read as the reverse complement.
CGGGACAAAAAATGCCATAAACAAGTACGTAGGTACTTGATTGTTGATTGTAATAAGCAGTTACTTTGCATCAATTCAGTCAGGCGATTTCAATTTGACCACATCCTGCTTTCCCAAGATGCAAGCAAAGATTATCGTTATTATGTATTGTCAACAAGAGGGGTGAACTTTTTACCGCTCTCAGCAATAAGGTAGTAATTTTAGCCACTTTAGATATATCCGTCCATTTCAACCTCAATTTTGCTGGCATGAAAAAATACTTAAAATAAACGCCTTCCGACAAATGCAGCTACATTTGTATTGCATCTTAATATAACTATTTACGTTGTACGTCATTCTTGAGGATGCTTAGTCACGTCATCCCTGATGCCTAGACAGGTCGTCGCGGCCAGCTTGTTAAAAAAACACAAATAATTAGTATCTACTGTGTAGGTAGGCACCCACAACTTCATACTAAAGAAGAGTAAGTAGATTACAAGCAACGAAGATGTCTGATTACCTAGTTACCCAAATAATTTAGATGAAGCGAAAGAGGTCTATAAGTCTAGCTAGAGCGAACTGGTTCTCACACTCTGGCTACCCCGTGAGGGACTCGGCGAGATGACATACCTAAATATGTTTAACTAGCCAAATTATTACTTAGAATAGTATGTACTTGGTTGGTTGGTAATATATACATTTATAGGAAGGTAGTTATGTATAGTTAAATCAATTGCCGTGCGTCATTCAAGCAAGAACTCCAGAATTGGACCAACCTATTCTTTTTCGCTCGCCTCAATGCTTGCGTAGTTTTCACTACAAATAATATTTATTATATTATATTAAATGCGAAAGTTTGTGAGTATGTATGTATGTATGTTTGTAACTAAATCACGCTAGAACGGCAGATCGGAATTGAATGAAATTTGGCTCAATGATAGATTATAAGCAGGATGGACCCATATGACGTTTTGTTCCGAAAAAAATCTAGATAAAATTATACTTATTGAAATTGATGTTTACGTGGGTGAAACCGCGGGGCAAAGCAGTAGTAGCTTATAAAATTTGACATTCGTTTTGATTTCTTTTAAATTGAACGGCGGATGGCACGTCGGCTTACAGCTAGCAGCAAACCTGCCTACATACATATTTTTTGTTACATGCATGTTTTAAGAGGTTTTTATTTTATTATAGAAACTAATAAAATATTTGTTATAAGCATTTTAAATTATATCAGTCATCAAAACCAATGTTTCGTTAATTTTATTTTTTTGGATTACCTTTTACCTTTTAGATATGTAGGTACGTTACATAGCAGAAGTTTTGCTATACTTTTAAAATCTCAGATCATAAGCGTCCATATGTGGCGGTAACCGCTTACCATCAGGCGGACCGCATGCTTGTTTGTCACCAATGTGGTATAAAAAATATATATATAAAAATCATTGGCGAAATATGTACTTATTACATATACCGCCGCCTATGCTTTCAAGTTTCAATTGCAAAAGTAACACTCGCGCGTTTCCGATCCGACAACTGAAAGACTAGTATGCTTACTATGAATATCTTTGAACAGACAAATAATTATAGATTCTGTGACATATGTATTGATTCTGACAGTTCTTAGAGTGACAAATTATTGACGAATTAGGTAGGATAGGAATAGGTAGGATTTGACTATCTATCCGTCTGGGTTCTGGGTACTTCGAGTTCAGTCTTCAAAACAAAAAATGCCAAAGTAACATGCATTTTAAATAATTGTAATGTTATTAATATTATAATTTATGATTCGATGTATACATACAGTTCTTTTTACTCAGGATTTTAAGTATTATAATTGGTTAACGATCAACAACTCAAAATCTATCCCAAATAATTGCTAAATGTTTTAGTATACATATTCCAAAGAATGATGTGCCTAGTACGTAGGCTGATAAACGTAGACTGTTAATGATTATTTGACACTTTTACAGTTGATGAGTTGACGTAAAATGCATTAGAAGACTTAAAACTTCAAGGTGAAAAACATTGAAAGTTACATAATGAAAATATTATTTTCGACCACAATCAGCTGACAAGAAAAATGTTCGCAACAAATACGTGTTTTCACGTTTCTTCTTTAGTGAAGTACCACTGGAAGCGGTGTAATCAATGCATGAAGTTATTTTCTTCGCAAACTCAAGAAAAACCTATAACCAATGAAGGTCCTTGGCATATATATTCTCAGAAAGTGGCAGATGGCATTTTGAGTAAAGATATGCATCAAGAGAGTGTGGTGCAGCACCTGCAACAGGTTTATCAAGAAGTTGTTGCATATGAAAGACCTGCACCGAGGATTCAGACAGCAAATCCATTTCTGAACTTCTTTAGAAAGCCTGAACCTCAGAAGATCATGGCACCAAAAGGTCTATACATTTATGGTAGTGTTGGCGGTGGAAAAACTATGCTAATGGATCTTTTTTATGATACAATACCGGTACACTTCTACTTTACTTCTGTAGTTTCTGGTTAATTACTAATAATTCTTACTTATTATAATATGAATAGTTTATGTATGCTTTTTATCTAGGTGTGATAATAATTTCAGATCAAAGAAAAGCTAAGGGTCCATTTCAACTCATTCATGTTGAATATCCACGCTAGGATACACGAGTTAAAAATCAAGTCTGGAAAAGGTGCAAGTTCCTTTCGAGATGATGGATCAAAACCTTTTGACCCAATACCTCCAGTTGCCTCAGACATAACCCAGGAGTCTTGGCTTATTTGTTTTGATGAATTTCAAGTGAGTACTCTTCTAGTTATCATACAGTTTGTTTGATGATCATTGAAATCAAATAAAAGGAACAACAAATGAATGTTACCATAGTATTCAGTGATGTGAATGCTGAACACAACAAATTTACATTAAATCAAGTTAAATCTAGAATACTAAAGATAAGCCCCTTACCAGATTTGACAACAAAGTCAATGAACCCCAATCCTTATATACCAAACAAATTTGGCATTGAGGCATTGCTCAAATACAAATGTCATTGAAATTAATTTGAAAGGCATGAATATTACTGATATCATTTGCGTTTTTGGACATTACATGTAAACTTTTTAGTAATATGGGTTTTTTCATAGGACCCAATTCAATCAAATATTGCTATTTGTAGGTAACAGATATTGGAGATGCAATGATTTTAAAACGACTATTCACGCAACTTTTTGACAATGGTTGTGTTGTTATAGCAACAAGCAACAGAAAACCAGATGATCTCTATAAGAATGGTCTGCAGAGATCAAATTTCGTGCCATTCATTCCTGTACTTAAGGCTCACTGTAATGTTGCACAACTAGATTCTGGGATTGACTATAGACTGCGGGGAAGTGGAAGCAAATACAGCAAATATTTTATGTAAGTATTATAATCAGAATATATAGAAGGAAACTATTTGTAATGGTATGAATGTGGGGTGAATATTGTGAGGATTCTAAGTTTGATGCATGATTTGAGAAATATTAGGTAGTAAAGCTTACAAAGAATAGAATACCATTTTTTCAAAGATGGGGTGAAGCCTGTAAGGGGGATATATCCCAGATAGGCCCCAGGCGTATATCCCAGGCGTAGCCAGTAACTGATTATTTGGAGTTATTGGGATAACTCCAAATAATCAGTTACTGGCTAGGTAAACATCTGTTATGATCCACTGTATTTATGTTCCTCTTGATTACATTAGTTCTAAAATGTTACTTATTTCCTATTGTAGAATTGTACAATTGGCCTTTTATATCACTTTCAGTAACTCAGACTTAACTCATGACAACAATCCTGTAGAAAATTTGTTCAAATTTCTTGTATCAAAGGAGACTGATACAGTTAGACCAAGAGTTATTAATATTATGGGCAGAAATGTGAAGTTTGCAAAGTCTTGTGGCAGAGTTCTGAATTCCACCTTTGAGGAGTTATGTGATAGAGTGAGTATTATTGTTTTTTTTATGTATTTGTATAAGTTCTATAAGTTATTACAATCCAGATCCAATGTTTAATTAATATTCTGTATTACAGGCCCTGGGAGCTAGTGATTACTTAGTTATATCCAAAACTTTTCACACTGTGTTTATAAGGGACCTGCCACAGTTATCAATATCCAAACATAGATCTCAATTGAGAAGGTTTATTACTCTCATTGATACACTCTACGACAATAGAGTCAGGGTAAGTATGTGAATAAATATACATTCATACATTTAATTGACAAGATTTACTTTTAGTATATCCTGTTAATTACTTCAAGTTCAGGTAACTTGAAGTAAGTAACAGGCTATACTAAAAATCCACTGCAGTTTCACCTGTGGTAAATTTGATTTCATTGGAACATTTTTTTCAAGAATAGAACATATGTAATATGATTTCATCCAATGCAATTCAGTAGATTTTGCATGAAAGAGGAACAAACTTTGGCATTTATAATATTATTAGAATAAACCATAGTAAAAACAATTTGTATCTCTGCCAAGCAATTATAATCTATATTTTTAACAATTCAATTAAAAACAATGTCATTTATTAATTGCTTTAAAAATATGTTTAGAAAACGAAAACTTAATTGAAAGAGTCTTCTGGTACAGTGAATGATTAATCACTGTTACTGCCAACAATAAGTCTGCAGTGTAATCACACTGCAGACTTGTTGTTGGCACATCAATATGTATAGTAGACTATCTGTGCCCCCTGCGTAATTTGTGCGTAAAGATTTCTTAGCTCAGATAAAAGTAATTGGTAACCCGCAAACTAGCAGCTTGCTACTTGAATTAATTGCCACTATATATTTATAACTAAATAATTTTAATAAAAAAATTATGACATATTAAGATGAATTATATTTAACAGTAAAAAATTGCAGGTTGTCATAGCAGCAGATTGTGAACCAAAAGACTTTATGAAGTTGGATGAAACTGAGTTTGGTGATGCAGACAGATCTCTTATGGATGACTTGAAAATTACAAAGGATTCAGTAAGTAAATTAAGGATTCTGAAATATAAAAATTTATCGCCGTTAGTTAGTTTTGCAATAACTCTATGCTTGCACAACTGATTTTAATTAATGTATTTGTATGGATGATCATGGGGGATGGTTTAGATTCACTTATTTATATCTCACTCAAACGAAGCTGGGATGGCCTTGTTTTAAGTATTAACACTTATTTTTGTTTTCTTTTAGGACGATGCTAGGGCAGCCATATTTACGGGGGAAGAAGAGATGTTCGCTTGTGATAGATGTCTCTCGCGTATAATGGAGATGCAAACCGACGAGTACTGGGAGAAATGGGGCAAGGACATTTGAGTATCATAGCCGTCTTGTGTTCATAGCTAATATTCATAGAAATAAGTACAAAACCTAGAACCTTTCATTTCTCAAGTATTTGGTTAGAATATGTGTCGAATATGATTTCTGAGATCGAGATACCTTCGAAATCATAATAATATATCCTCACACCTTTCCACTAGGGTCCCCAAAGGGGTAGGCAGAGGTGTATAGGTAATACCGGTACACACCCACTTTCCGAATGGAAACTATGATTTAGTGTCAATCAGACTAGTGACACTAAATCGCACTCGATCAACGCCATCTATGTATATATGTAGGTATTTCAAATGCGTTGACCAGCGTCATTAACCGTTTACAACATCGCGTTTTAAAAGCATCGTTGCACTGTTTAATGTTAATTGTTATAAAATATTGGCATGAATTTCCACAAACTACAGATATGTTTTATTGCTCCGCGTGGATAGAGCCTAGGACACCACAAATAGGTTGTTTTTTTATTGACATGGATTTTTGCTTAATCTAGATTATAAATTTGAATGTGTTGAATAAAACTCTCTTTAGGTACATTTGACATTTTGTCTAGAGTACATTTTTATACCAGGCCTGTAGTTTGATATCTATCTTTAACTATCATAACGTTGAATCATGGGGTACAGCGCCAGTTAGAGTAGTTGCTAATGCCTATATCGATAGATCTATGGCGTTTTCTAGACTTATTTTCTGCCCATTCTCGCAGTGAAAATTGTCGCGGTGAAGTCAGTGCTGTCGGACCCAGGTTTCAAAGGTTTTAGTGATATCAAAAAGGTGAGATCAAGCTCGTCGCCATGTCTTTTATTGCAAAATGTATTCCGATTATTTATATTTGTATTAGTCTTCTTGGTTGGAAGCCATACAGCAGTATTAATTGACATTCTTTCATGTATAGTTTAATATGTTGCCATGTGGTAGGTACAATATTTTGTGTAAATACAATTATGTATATTCTAATTATGTTATAGTGTATACATATTTTATTTTGTTAGTAATTTATTGTTTGTAATAAAAAATAATTACATATATTTTTCCTTTTACCCGAATCCTAAAAAAAATGTTTTTATTGCCATTTAAAATCGACTGAGAAAAAGACCGACTAATCTGTTAAATCATTTGCCTATGCAGACTTTAATACCGGTCTGCACCATGCGTTTTCAGAAGTAGTCAGTGTCGCAGGGTCGCACTATTTTTGCAAGTTATGCGGCGAAGAAATGAATCTCGTGGAAAATTTCTTACGTGCGATAATGAAATTCAAAGATGTATCTAATCATGTCTGAGGGAACTCAGTGGTACCTAAATACGTATATCCGGCGACAATTTTTCACTTCCTTCTGAGTTGTGAAGATATAATAATAACAGCAACAATACTGTGACATGTTATTTATTAATATTACAGATATATCTAGTCATACATATGGCTGTAGTACTCTTGGTAGACCTGTATGTAAGTCTCCTTCTCGGAGGGCGTCATTTGTGCGATGACGTCATCGTCGATGCTTGTCAGGGGTACTGTTTTGCCATTCACCAGCACAGTGGGCGCATTATCATCCGAATCTGAGTCATCACTTTCCATTTCAGCTGAAAAATATACAGTTTTATTATCTTCCTCAACATCTCACACAATGCAGATCGGACTAAAAAAAGATATGTTTGTACTGTAGATATAAATATATTATAAATGATTTAGAGATGTAGGTACCCAAAGTAGATTACCCAAAAGGCTTATTATAAAACATCAGATTATTTGAGTGATCTGAATGAATTGCTCCTCTTGTACAGAGTTTATATATGTAAGTTTAATCTTTTCTACCCCTATGTAAAAGGGAACACATGTTAAAAAGAAAACCTCGGAGTTTGTTTCGCCGTTTTTTCTCTTGGCAGGTATTTTTTCTTGGAAACGGTGGTAACTTTAGTTTATATTAAAATATATGTGACGTTCAATAAGTTCCCCGTGTCCCTTACGTTGAAAAAAAGGTACAGTTAATAATTATAATAAACGTCATTTGAACTTACCAACAGCTGCCAACTCGTCTTTGAGTTTGTACGGATCCTTAGACTCGTTATCGCTCGAATCGGAACTCTCCGGTTCTAAACCCTTCAACGCATTCATTGCAGCGGTACCTAAAAAAGTATATATAGTTTATAAATTTTTGGCTGTTCATCGGTATACTAAATTCTTAATAATTAAATTTAACGTAATAATAAAAACGTAAATTTTTTGAAGAATTATTGTAAGAATTTTCTGATGATCCATCTCTCTAATAGTTTAGTTTTATATTATCTACTAGACAATGACACTTTTCCTCTGAATGTAACATCAAGTCAACCATTTTATTAATTGAACACGGCATGAACTTTTTTTTCTATTATATATCTTTATCTAGAAAGTAATATACTATATGTATGAATCAAAACATAATAAAAAAGCGGAAGATACCCGTATTCTGTTTTTCATGTGCGAGAAGGACAGACATAATATCATCGTTCTTTTCCTTGCCGACAGTCTTAGCATTACTGGCATTGCTGGCCGCCTTTTCAAGTGCTGCATCCGTGGAATGTACACTGTCACTCTGCAAAATAATTATATGATTCAAGATTAATAAGTGTTCTCACATTCATAAATATAATAAATAAATATCATCACGCCTTCCCACAAGGGTCCCCGAAGGGGTGGGCAGAGGTGTATAGGTAATACACACCCACTTTCCGCCAGAGATATATTTTAGGTGCCAACGTGACAGATGGCGAGTCCATCGCCGTTACTCAAGCACGACTATACACGCCTTTCTTCATATTCAGGTAAAATCACACCCTAGTTCGCACCATTTTCCGAATTTCCGGATTCGACCGCAAAACGTTCTATTATATTTTTTCAGATTGTTTATTGGATTCCTAGTAAGTAGGTTCTTATTTACTCATAAATCACTAGTGGCGGTATTTTAGCGAATAAGTGTTTCCTGTTTCCTTTTTGGTGTCTATATTTGTAGAAATGCCAGCTCGTTTTTATTAGATAATGCATGTAAAACATTACATAGCGTGTTACCTGTTCGTTGGCAACGATGGTACTTTCGACCATCCAGACCGGTCGTTCTTTGCGCTGTTGCGCGCCGGCCGCCGCGTCGGGCTCGCCGATGGTGACGTCCACGCGCGTTTCCTCCACCAGCATGCCTTGGCTGCGAGTAGCCTCGCCCGACCATTGCTCGCCCGTGCCACGCGCTTGCTGTTTCATTGTGAGTCTATCGTAATCAAACAATTGCCGATCAGAGGTGAAGCTGTCATATTAAAGCTTAGATATTAGTCGTCGTATTATGTAGTTGTAAAACTTTAAGCATGTTAATATGATTGTCAATAAATAAATAAATATTATTAGCTGTGATTACTCGCGATGATTACTGATTCGATACTCTTAGATAGTAGCATGACTAGTATGTAGTTGTATTGTAGTATGTAGCTGACATAATAGACTATACCTAAACTTTATCTGTTAACGGGCTATCGAATTCAAAAACTATTTTTAAATCGTATTAGCATTCTCAGGAACACTCCCCTAGGAAAACTTAGAATTTGAAAAAACAAGGACCAATGTAATAATTAAATTAAACGTGTTGCGACTGAGAAACTGTCACCAAGCATTCTTTACACCACTTACCCCCGTATAGTGTTGATATCCACTGGCTCGGGTTCCAATATTTCTGGTGCCAATTTGATGCCCTCCACTTCTCGTAGTAATATGTACAGGGTTTCCAACTGTTCGTTAAATTTGGCTAATAATAATCTGGAATCCTTTTTGGGCAGCGCCGACTGGTCCTCTTCGACAACTTGGTTGCAAAATGTACATCGGAATTCTTGTGTCATCATGTCATAAAGCTGGTCGGCCTGTGTTAAGACAAGTCATCCTTAGCAGATAAGATGAAAAATAAACAGGAAAATATTACATTAGGATTTGGTGCTTACACATACATATACTTACTAGGTACTTATTATTGTGGCGCGAATCACATCTGAAGCGCTTAGGTATATTTTTCTAGGATACACTACACCTGCCTGTTAGATTAGGTATATTTGAAGTCTCTGTACCGCAATGAAAATATTGCTTAACGCCAATCTTCACCAATTGGAGTCTCAGGCTGAACTCTAATCGATCAAAGTATTAAAAAGTGACTTACTTCAAGATCTGTGAACGTTTTCCCGCATGAGGGACATTTGAAGCTGGCTCGGCTGGTGGCGTCACGCTCCTCAGTTTCCATGCGCTTGCGCATTAGATCTAATTTGTATTTCACAACGTTTACGAACGTTTTATAGTTTATAAAGTAGTAGTTAACTTTTTGTGCTTTGCCGTCAGGACCTTAGTTTGACAATAAAAATAGATATTGATGTACAAAGGTGTGGCGAGATAGGTAGGTAATAAGGTTACCTAACTACGTAATAAGAATGTACCTAATACGAGAAACGATCAAAATATTGAAATTTATTTCACCTGTTTCCATTTTTAATCTGACTTGGATAAACTTATCATTCTTCAATGTAGCTATTCGTGCTCTTAACATTTTCCTTTCGAATTTTAGAAGCTCGCAAATATCGTCTTCTTTCATACCTGATAATAAAACGGTTAATTAGCTAGTGCCCTTGTCAATAATGCATGCAAATAATTGTAATAACCTTTAGTACATACTACTTACAAGGATTCCGGACAAGCATGTCTACAATAAGCGCATCTTCGATTGTATAAAAGCCTCTTACAACTAGACGAGCTAGTTGCTTCAGACTGCTGGGAACTTCAGTCACAAGACGCTCTTCTGCCATTATTCTGTAATTCAAATTAAACGACTCATATCACATTACTAAAGGTAAATAGGAATTCTAGACTTACTTAAAGTGCGTTATGAAAAGCTAATGAATCAATATACGTGTAAATTAATTTTCATACTGCAAGGTAACAAACAGTATGCGACCCATTTGTACCCGTATATATTAAACCGTTATTGTAGCCTATCGGCGATAGCAATTCTGGGGATTTCATTCGTGCTTATTAGTTGGAATCGTCGGCCTAACGGGAATAACACTATACTAGGAGCAAAGATTACAATGTATACTGTACTAGGAGCACTAACATTTGGTCTTCTATGAGGCGGTCGGAGAAGGCGGCAATAAAGTCGTGTCCCAATTCTTGTTTCAAGTTCAGTTTGGTAAATGTAAAATTAATCCGCTACGGTCCCATAATATTTTATTCTGAACCTAATTCTTGTCTGCAGTCAAGATAATTGGATATTTAGGATCTACAGCAAATTGTATGGAAATATTATGTTAGCATAGGTGATTAAATAAAAAAGCCTACAAGTTATTAAGATCACATTATTTATTATACTTCACTAAATCGTTATTGTATTTCTTATAATATTAAGACATTTTACTTAATACATATATATTATGTACAAAGTATATTATACAAGTGAAATCATCCAAAATTTCATTGACGAAATTGCTTGTAAATAGTCATCAGTAAAAAAACATTTAATTCTTTCCAACAACATTTGTGTATAATATAATACATATTTTTAAGACAATAATAAAATTAGACCTGCAGTAAAATTGGGTTCCTATATCAGGTAACCCATTCATAAAAGCTATTTAGAGAAGACAAGTGGCAGTGAATTAGCAGTAAAATAATCTTAGAAATCAATGTCGTTAAAACCCTCATGAATCATTAAATAAATAACTTTTTATTCATCACTCACTTCATTCACGATAAAAACACATTTAGCATTACACTACACGAAACATTTGGGTAGAAACTTGATGAACTAATTCTGGATTGAATGCAACCCAAACCCATCAAAACATATCAGAAGTGAAATAATCATAGTATGTACTGTAATAATCTCATACTTTTAATAAAACTTAACATTCAACTAAATTCAGTCTTTAAAATGTACATTTAAGGAAGATAAGCAGCCATAATATAACATTTGACACACATAATTGCTTAGCATGGAAATTGACATAATAGCTTAAAATTAAACTGAAATATTTTTATATATGAATCCTGTTTTCAATTACATAATAGTAACTTAAAATAATATAATTTATGAATTTGGCATCAATATATAGGCAAGAATGTCATGACAGCTTTTGTGGTCAGTATGATAAACAAAATTGATAACAACTTATCATATTCATTAATAAACATATTCCAATTAAATGACTGTACAACAATAGGCTGCTAGAACATGTCTTTTTATATATCCCTTTCAAAGTTCCATGTTTTTAAATTTATTCAGAGTGAGTTCTTTCCAATACTAACTGAATATTATCCAGGGTTTGGTAGATAATTCTAAAGTTGGGGCGATCGCTTGGGTGATGATTCCAACATTGTTTCATAAGCTCATACACACACCGTGGTGTGTTGTCTGGACATGCAAGAACATTTCCATCTTTAAGAAACTTCACTACTTCTTCATGAGTCATACCAAAATATGGTTGCAAAGCAAATGAAAATATTTCCCATAAGCAAACTCCATATGCCCATACATCTGATTCCAGTGTATACTTATTGTATAATATACTCTCCAAAGGCATCCATCGTACTGGAATGGCATCATGTTCATCTCCCTTGTAGTAGTCTTGTAAATATATTTTGTGTGATAGGCCAAAGTCTGCTATCTTAACTACCATATCATCATTAATAAGACAATTTCTAGTAGCTAGATCTCTGTGTACAAACTTTCTATCTGACAAATAGACCATACCAGAGGCAATCTGTCTAGCTATATGCAATAGATCCATATGGATCAGAGGAGTGGCCAGTAACCTCAGATCTTCTCTATTCTCTACTGCTGGTACAAAATTAGTAGCAGTACTGCATGCCCTCAAATATTCATTCAAATCTCCTTTACCCATGAATTCAAATAATAAACACATTGGACGCCCAATAGCGCAGACACCCAGCAATTTAACAATATTTGGATGATCAAAGTCTGCAAGTAAGCATGCTTCTCTTTCAAAATCAAGCTGCAAATCATGGGAAGCTTCATCCTTAAGCATTTTTACAGCAACAATAGTAAACTCCTCTTCAGGTACTAGACCAGGAGCCTTTGCCTGGAAAACTCTTCCAAAAGCACCTTGTCCTAGGTCCCGAATATAGATAATGTTATTTCTGGGAAATTCCAATTTCTCTAATTTAGGGTTTAGCTGTGCCCCTGTTGTATGATAAGCAAGATTGCTTGGTAGTTTATCCAAGTCAATGTCTACATTTTGTACATTTCTGCGATTTGAAACATTGCATTTGGAATAATGGTTCTTGAGAAAGTAATGGCATAGTAAAGCTAGCGATGCTATTCCTAAAACACATCCAAGAGCACCAACAGAAAGCAGTAATACAAAAGTGGGTGTAAAATATGTTTCCATTATCATATTTGTCTCAATTATATTGTCAATTTCCTCACTAGAGTTGGCACATGCTGGTATATCACAAAGTTCCCACCTCACATTTGGGTCCATAGTGTAACACCATGGTTTGCGCTCTTCACCACCTGCATTTCTACAATAATTTGTAGCATTTTTTACTTCTGGAAAAATTAAGGGTGGTCTGGTATGCTGATGAGGAAATTGGGATCCCCATGCTTGACACGTCCGACCGGTTTCCGTTATGTTCATAGTTCCCTGATAATAGCGGCCATTGCCTTTGTAACATGTGGTTGTAACTTGACTATGGTCCATATCAGTTATTCCAACATTATTACAAGACACTTGAGATCCTTTTCCTGAGAATCTTTCAAGCTTCTCACAATCTGGAAATCGGAAGTGTCCTCTAGATTGGAAAAAAACTCCGCGTCGTTTTTGTTCCTCAACAACAACCCAATCATTGTAACAAAATTGCATCTTAACAGCAATACAGTCTTCATAACATAGTGGTAAGGCGAAATATCCGACTCCGTCTTTATCTATGCATTTAGGGAAAGCATAAGCACAAAGTAATTTTTCAGCCTTACTCCTACAGGGTTCTTTCAGAGTTGATATCATTTCCTGCCATAATCCAGTCGTGATTTTTTCATTATCCAAACCGCCAGTTTCATTGTACCAAACGTATCCTTGCGAATAATTCTTACAAATTTGTCCATTGTACGGACCACAGTAAAGACGCACTGATTTTATAGAAACGAGCACAACAAATAATCTGTAAAGGTGGTTCATTGTCTTTTTAACACAAGGGAGTCAGTGTTTCGATGTTCATAACATTGAATCGTTGCATTTTATTGTATAACAAAAAGCAACTATTGTTATAAACACGACACTCACACAATGGCGGATGTATTAAATTAAATATTGATTTTAGTTTTCGTGAAATTCACAAGACCAAAAGCCATCAAATTTTACTTCACACTAGTGATGTGACTGAATGCGAATCGTTGAAACTCAACTCAATGACAACCACAGATAAGCTTATAGTGATTAAGCTCAATCAGAATGCCTAAGTCCTCGCCCCTAAAGCGTTAATTTCGATTTGAGAAGGCAATGGAGTCGAACAAAATATTGTACTTTACACCCACCTAACCTATAATTATGTCGTTTGATCAGTACCTGTGCTGTGCGTGAGAACATTGACATACTAACTCATTTCATGTAATGCTTAATCCGTAATTGCTTTAATTAAACTCTATCTTTTCTGATAACTCCTAACTTCGTTAGTACAAATAGAATACTTTTTGTTATGTTATTGTTATGTTGTAACATATTTCAGACATTTATTAACTTATCAAATGGCATTCACATTTTTATGAAGAATATATTTTTTTATAAAACAAGAGTGGCAAACAAGCATACGGCCCACCTGATGGGAAACTGTTAACGCAGCCTATTTACGCTCACAATACCGAAGTATCACTAACGCCACTTTTGTTCCACTGTGCCACTGTGTTCGGAGAGTAAGGCAATATTTACAACAACCTCCCAATATTGGCCTATAGAAAATATCTAAGAAGACGCGGTGGCCGATTGGTTCGATTAGCCTGTAACACAAAGAATTGCAAGTTCGAGTCCCGACTGTACCAGTGGTTTTTTTTAACTTATATGGTGATAGGACACGACGAGCTTTACGTTGAAGAAAAGTATCGAAGGACCAGCATACCTTCGAGGAAAAATTCAAAGGTCCTGATTGCGAAACCGCCATGGAATCGCCATCCATCACGAAGGTACCGGAAATAAATCTCCAGCGAAAAGTGGGTATGTGCCATGTGGCAAATAAACACCTCTGCCTAACCCTCGAGGACCTCTAAGGGGAGGCCTGAAATTATAAGTTTATAAAAACAAAAAATAAGTATCATTTGTTAAAAACGATTACTTCCCAAATGGGTTATCGAAGGGGTAGGCAGAAGTGTGTAGGTAGTACCCACGCACTAAGGTCTGAAATATGAATCTGATGGAATCTTATGCCATTAGAAAATATAATATAGTTTAGTCGAATTTATTATTAATTTTTACAAATTACATCAGATACATCATAGTCTATGCTTGTTTGTTTTATTAAGTTGGTTGCAGTGAAATGAACGTCAAGTCAAACTCAAAATAAAAGTAACTTACCGTGTTAGATATTTACATGAATGGCTGCTATTGAGAAAGTAAAGGTCGTCGTTCTTGGCGATTCAGGTAAATGAAAACATCAATATTATAACTGCACGTTTTACATGAATCTTTCTATATTGTACTTCTTATCACTGTGAAACTACGTATAGCTTTAACGTTTGCCAACATGACCGCGGCCATGACACTTATGTACGTATATGAATGAAGCATAGGCAACATTAAGAAGAAAAATCTACGATCCCAATTAATTTGGCGGTAAAGTTAAAAAAAAAATATATTTTATTTTTACTTATTAACATACACGAGTCCTCCATCAACTTACCAGGGGTACCACAACTTGGTAGAAAACCCTGGCTCGGTCCTTTCCTTTAGTGCTAAACACAGCACTAAAGGGCATGCTTACCTACATCATGGGCCCTATATAATACTCTAATCTATGATCATGGGGATTAATAATTGTATTGAAACTTAGATACAACTTAACATTCGAAGTTTGAAGATTTACGTGTTTTAAAAACAATGCTTAAAAGCAACCAAACAACTCATGTATTTGTCCAATTGATCCTCTTTTCATCCTTTTTGGTAAAACAGAGCAAGACAACAATTCGTAGCCTTGGCTAGTTATGTGTAAAATTATGTTTTTAATAATTTTACATTACTAAAGTTGAATGAATGTATCAATTATAGGTGTTGGGAAGACATCGTTGACGTATTTGATTGCACACAATAAACCACTGCTATCTCCGGGATGGACAGTGGGATGTTCAGTCGAAGTGAAACTTCATCGGTATAAGGAAGGAACGCAAGCGCAAAATACATTCTTTGTGGAGTTTTGGGACGTCGGCGGTTCAAATGGACATAGAAACACAAGAAATGTATTTTATCAACCAACTCATGGTGAATTTAAAATATTTATCCCAGAGAATAGAGAGCGGCATGCGGTAGGTTGATAATTGCCATCCACACACTGGCCATTGACATGGCAAGAAAATAATTGACATCTAGACACCTTACGCACTGCAGGAATACAACACTATATAAGAGCTATTTGGGTATATTTATTTAACATCCATATTTAATATCTTTTGTTAGGTGGACTTCCAGTCAACCCATTCCTATTTTCTCCAACCTCTCAATTTGAATGTTAGTAAGGATTCAAAATCATTGACATCATTTTGACCTCTATTGCTTAGTCATTTTGGAAGGATAATTTTCAAATCTGACAAACGGTAAGGTACCCTAATAAGTAGGTACCTATTTTATTTGGGCTAAAATTATCAGCTTAGCTTGCCCATTCGATTGTAATTAATTCACTATTACACATATATATTACAGGTATAATATTGGTTCATGACTTGACTAACAGGAAAAGTCAAATAAATTTACAAAAATGGCTGACAGAGATCCTCAACCAAGACAGTTCGAATCCTACTCTGCAACACGTGGATGTGGACCCTGAACAGTTTTTAGGCTCTACACAGGTACTTTAGAATAAGTGCTATTGATTAATTTGGAAACTATTTCTTTTATTACGACGGGTAATATTATGCCTACAGGGTCTTGCATTCGTAAGGTCGCGTCTGTTTGCTTAAACCAATATACCCCAAACCTTTCTCAATAATCACTCTGCTTATTTGTGAAAACCGTATTAAGACCGTTAAATTTTTTTTTGCGAATTTGCGAACCGATTTATTGCGAACAGACAGACTGCGTGGGCCGCGTGGGTAATTTTGTTTTATAATATGCAGTGACTATTTTGTGTACTTGTGTGTATCTAAAATATAAATATACATACATATTTATATCTCTATGTAATTTCCACATATTTACACTCTTGCAAAAGTATAGTCAACATAATGAATAGACAAAAACGATAAACATTATGTGGGAAAAGAATGCATAACGACTATTTATAATAACGAGTATAATGACGTCATCTTATGTACGTATTCAAACTATTTATCCAAATTTCAGATTCCAATTCTAGTTATAGGAACAAAGTTTGATTTGGCTGAGGAGAAACAGAGAAAGAACCAGTATAGAAGATTAGCAAGCAGTATAGCTGAGCAATGCGGTGCAGACGAAATATTTGTTAATTGCCACCAAGCAAGGTAAGGCAGCGTTGATTCATCTACACGGTACATGTATCCTTAAACGAACTCTTTAATTACAGATCATTAGCGCCAGGAACAGGGAACTCTGTCAAATTAACGAGATTCTTTGACAAGGTAGGGTTCCAGTTTTATGCTTTGATATTTACAATTCTTCAGATTAATGATTATTTTTGTACGTCTTCACGCCTTCCTAAAAGGATCCCCGAAGGGGTAGGCAGCGGTCTGTAGGTAGTACCTACACACCTACTTTATAGTACCACCACTTTTCTATGATCACATTTTTTTTTATTCTTATGATGAAGAGTCGGCAATGCGCGAGTGATACCCCTGGTGTTGGAAGCGTCCATAGGCGGCGGTAACCGCTTACCATAAGGCGGACCGCATGCTTGTTTGCCACACATGTGGTATAAAAAAAAAAGATGAATTCCTCTATTGCCTTGATATATATATATCAAGCAGAGTCACTCTGAAAGTAGACAGTGAGAGTAGAAAGCTAGTTATCTAGAGTGACAGACTACTTTCGTTTAGGAATTGATAGCAATAATTGCATAAATGATGTTTTCATGCCTAAATAATGCCTTCCTTAAGTATATTTATGTTGATTTGAATATTTAAATTGCAGGTGATAGAGCGGCGGTACTACTCGCGTGTGAGCCCGTTCTCGGACAAGAGACGTATACCGCCTTACATAATGGCCGCCTCTACGCCACTCTCCTCTAACAATAGGCCCAATCAGTACATGAGTCCCAGATTCTACCATATGGACTGATTTCTAACCGTATATATATATTTAAGTTTAACATTTATGTAAATAATTATATAGAGTGAGAGACTCGGCGTGGTGATATGTATGTACATATGTAAGATATATACATGTATTATTTAAATAATTTCTTATATCATTCCTTTTAAAGACCTGATGAAGCGCAGGTCGTTCGTAATTCCGGTCTACAATATCAATAAAGTGCGTCAAAACAAAAAAATGGTTCTTTGATACCACATTAGTTTTCAGTCGCTTTTGTCACTTATCTTTTGAGTTGTCAAATCAAAAGATATATTTTACGTGCCAACGTAACAGATGGCGAGTCCATCTCCGTTACTAAAGCACCACTATACTTGGGCCTTAGGTTTTGGTACCTCAGTACATATTATGTAGTTACCAAATAATAACAACACTGTTTCGATGCGAATAGCTGGCAAAGTAAACTGCCGCTTATGATTTATTTATCTGACACTTTGAAAACGTTATAGTGCCCAAACCCGGACGTAATCAACTTGAAGCGACGCATCTTGGCCATCGTTAGAGTTGAGATTCCAAGTAGGTAGCCACGATGTTTGGCCGTTCCAGAAGTCTGCGGCAGCCTGTAAAATATAGTTTTATTTATTATCTACTGCATAGTGATGCTGCTACTATGCTACTATGCTTATTCGATGTGCTGAACGCAGCTCGCAATAAAATTTCCTTAATACTTACGTAAATACTCTATTATAACAAGGCTAATTAATATAACCTTGGTATGCATAGATACTAACCGTGGGAGATCCATTCCACCAAGGCTTAGGCGTCGGATTAGTTACACCGTCAGGGAAAAATCCGTTAGTACCGCCAACAGCCAAGTTCATGATGATATAGAACTGTAATTATGAAATTAAAATATGTGTATAAATAAGAGGGAATTCCGAAAGGAAATGAGATATTTACCCCGTTTTTAAATGTAGATGAATACGTGGCTTACTTTTTGGTCAAAGGGTGCCATCTTGGTTCCGTAGCGCCATGGATTGAGAATATTTGGATTGCTATTGAATCCACCATACTCCCAGAAACCGCCGTTGCCTGGTGTCACACGGCCGAGTTCCACGTCGTCAATGCTGAATTTTAGAAAATCTGCGGGAACAATACACAAAATATTTGTATAATAGAAAGTCATACATAAATAAACTTATGTATAACTTTCTATTATACAAATTTGCATATAACATCGTCTAGTAGTGCTAGCGTGTCCAACGCGAGATAGCTTTTTCGTTCAAAATATTGCGTAGGTATGAGTCAAGAAAACAAGATATTAGCACTGCTGACGGAACTTGGTACTGATAACTGTCAACAGGGCACTGTTCTATGATATGTCAACATCAGAGCAGGTAGAGGTAAGGTGGAATAATGAACTTAGGTATCTCCCATCCCGCAGCTAGGATTTAAATACTGGAGAATTTACTGCGTCTTGCCTTATCTAATATTCACTTGTTTCATATACCCCAAAGAGTAGACAAGTCCTAACCTGGGGTCCACTCAAGTTGGTAACGATGGAATCCCGTGTCGTAACCAGCATTATTTCTCCTAACCCAGTGAGCACGTTCCCATCCATTTAGCTCAGGGTATGGCCCGAAGTGGAGAGTAGATCCGGCTTCCTATCAATACGTTAAAATATGATAAATTGTAGTTTAAAGTTATTTTTTTAATATTAAGTCGCGTATACGAGAAGGACCGAAATATTTTACTTGCGTGCCAATATGAAGACCATTTTGGAGCATGTTTCGGTTTCCTCGTGATTCCACCAGATCAATTTCACCAGACGATGGCCAAGTACCATAACTGTTGTAAGCTGGCATGAGCCAGATAGCTGGAAACAATGTATCGGTATAACGGTGTATGTAGTTACGTTTTGTTGTAAAATATTCAGCTGATAAAGTAATATTTACCAGGCCACAACCAGTCTCCGGCGGGCATTTTCGCTCGGACTTCAACTTTTCCATAGCGGAAACTGAATGAGTTCACAGTGCGGAGTCGGGCACTCTTGATAGGATTAATTATATTAGTCGGGGTCCCTGTGCGCTCGCATCCCCACCACTGCGGATTAGTACACCTGCAATATATACCATTTAGGTTCAGTCATCTAATTAAGAACATTGGGATCATTGCTAGCATCTTTCTACAATAGTCTAAATAGAATAACATATAAAATAGAATTTAGCATAAAAGTTATGAAAACAAGAGATACCAAGTTAGGAATGCACACCCATCAACAATAGAATGAATTATGGTTCGGTCAATCACCGGGAGGTGGTAAGGACCCAGGAGTTAAATGGAATTCAAGGTCCCCTCTAAGTACATCTATCGTTGTTAAGAACTACGGAATTATTCACCTGTCGGCTGGTGCTCCTCCCTCCACGTTAAGGGTGCTAGTCGTAATGAATGTTGGACCAAATTGATCAGACGTCAATGAAGGACGGATGAAAAGCCGACCACTGTGGGTAAACGAATTTGTGCGGTTGTTGCTATAGTATTGAAACTCCCAATTCTGTAAAATATGGGTATATATTGTTTAATTACCGAAATAAGAATACAGAATAATGGCATACAGAAGAGGATATTATTTTCTTTGTCTTAGTCATATATTCAGCGTTGTGAGCAAGATATAGTAAAAAAAGCATAAAATTTACATTGACGTTTACTTACGCCACCTCCGGCGAGAGTGTTCTCGTGTTGCCACTTCTCGAGATCAAACTCCTCGAAGTCATCAGCGAAGATGAGGGCACCGGAGCACACGGTTCCCGGAGCGTGGGTCCCGCTCACGGTGGTAACGCTGGGCGTGCACGCGGCGCCCAACGACACCAACGTCGCAACGCATACCAATAATGACCACATGAGGCCGCTAGTAATAAATGACATCTGGTAATACTTGGCAAAAACACCAGCTATCTTCAGATCTCACGATGCCACATTTCAAGTGAATTGATTAGATTAAATCGACTCTACGTGTGATCTTTTAAGAGTTAGTTTTCCGACGACATGAACCTTTTTCATGTTTTTTTTTAAACTGACCTTTGAGGGCTATTCCCTCTAAGAGGTCACAAGTAGCAACTGGTAAATTTAGTTGCGCAATATTTGTATTTATTAGCAAAGTAAAATATTTAAATAATGCATGTAGTTTACCTTCAAAAAATGTTAGAAACTCGCCTGAGTTTGCTCTCAATTCAGTTTAAACGGTGAATTAAATACCTATATTGATAAAACAATCTAATAAATAAGTTCAATCTGGATAACGTATTCGATAGTGCAATATAATACTTACTTACATTTCCCTCAGGATCGTTATTTATTTCATCCTTAGAGAAATGTAACAATAAATTGTTTCGCTAATTCGACTAACAAATTGAAAATAGTTTACTCACTAGCTAGTTGCTTCTGGAACCGTTGATTTAAGATTGTATATTTTTTTATTAGTGGCTTTTATTTATACAACATCAATGTTAGATATTAAAAATATTTCCTAAGGTCGAGGTTACAATGTTCCGAGGCGATATTTTCAACACGTAGTGAAGCACTAAAGCACTATATATATATAAAGTTAATGTATGAAGTACAATACTTATTTTGATTGATTCACAGATCGCAGATTGATAACCGTTAAATTAATTGCAGAACGATGTATTTATATAGGTATGCCTTAGCTTTAGATACAATTAGATTTAATCAAGGGTAATGGCCTGCTGTTATTCATCACTATTTTTTGTCTTATTGATATAAGTACATAGGTATGTTAATTATAAAAGAATAACCTTTTGTCCAATGCCACAACTTGTTTGTCATCAAACTAGCAGCATAGTGTAAAGAAGGCAATATGTCGGTTACATAACAATAAAAATGATTACATGTATTTGTGCGGAAAATCAAACCATTGACTACGTTAAATGCACCAGAGCGGAACTGAAACAACGCCCACAATCACGCGTATGGCGCATCATTGTCCTTTACTATACCTACCAACGTAGGTCGGCATCGAATTAGAAAACATTAATTCTACTGTTCTAAATGTAGGCGCTACTAAGTTAATAGCTCTTGGGTCTTGTACCTGTCTGATAGCGATTACCTACTGTCATTTCATCATTATGTAGCATTAGCTGTGATTGTAGCATAAGGCCCCTCATCGGAACATGTTTTTTGGATCTCTAGGAAGCCTACATTGAGGGAACTAACACTATCTTACTAAATACTTATTTTAAAATGTTTAAGTAAGATTAGGAAATCTGTTTTTCTTCGCCGGTAGACAAGTCAGCAACTTTTTATAAAGTCATGGCCTCAACAATTAAAAAAAATGTATACGTCACTCAAACAAACTGTAAATATTTTCAGGAAAGACATTAATAATAAAATAGAAATAGTAAAAAAAATGGCAAAAATTTATAAGTGATAACAAAACATTATATTTATAAAATATACGTATTGTCATGGGAATCTGGTAAAGCTTAATTTATGTCTGTAGTTTCACATATTCTCTGAATTCTTAAATTCGAAAAATTCAGATGGCTGTGTCGATAAAGTACTTGATAACGAGAAATGTTCGTCCCATTATAACTCGATCAGCTGCTGAAACATTCGGTCATGCCAACATTTTACGTGCAAATTCTCTACCTCTTGCACAATTTATAAGAGCTGCCCCTAGCTTTGGGCATGACCTTCCTGTTCAATTTCACCAATTCGACCCTGAGAGAAGCAAAGCTTATAATCCAAATTTGTTACAAAAGTCTACGTCATCATTGAGTTTTCTCAAAGGTCTTCCAAGATCTTTTTTCTTTCGGAAACGAAACGATAAACCGAGAAACAAAAAGAAACGAATTCCAAAATTGATATTGGTGCAGAACCCTCTGACATGGTTAATGATTAAGATTGACTTCAGCGTTCTAAGAAATATTTGGGATCCATCATTTGAGGAGAAGGACTTTAAGTTCGGAACTAAACAGGTTGGTACGCACATACTTTATTTGAATTCACTGACTTAACTTGCACGTGCACGCCTTGTACGATCAACGGTTGTCTCGTCTTATTCTATATACCTACCGGTTTTACGAACTATGCTCAGTGTTGCAAGCGCAGCATAAGCGGCGCCTATCGCTTGCCATCGAGCAGGCCGCATGCATGTAAGCATATTTCTTGTATTGGCGGTCTAATAAAAGGCCGCCTTTTATATGTTAACGTATGTATTTACTCTATAGTGTCAGTTTATATATTTTTTGCTGCACTTAGGTACCCACTTGATTGAAGGCAAATTTAGCGGCAAAGGTTAGAAACTGAGTGGATTGCTATGGGCGCGTTATTTCAGCATATTGATATACACATAACTTAAGTTGATTATGATGGCTATAGAGGTGTGTTATATATGCAGGCAATATCTCGCGTAACTCACGTAATAAAGGATGGTCAGTACGCGGAGCTGAACGGTCTGCTAACAAAGGCAGCCCGACTGAGTTTGATGCGGGAGTTGGATCGTAATTGGAGTGAAAAGCAGCGAGGGCTGTTAGCACTCAAACACGAAGATATACAAATATCGTCCCCGAGGAAAGTCTACTTCATTAGGATTGCTGGTAACATATAAAACTTAATTTTATTATAACCAATGCTCACAATCTATTACCTAGATCAATTAAATTAACTCATATCACTTTATGATAACAAAAACAGATATAACATATGACTGAGTGTGGTTGCAACGTTGAAGATTCATGTACAATGATAATCGTAATTATATGTAGTACCAATAGCGGAGGGTCCAGGATTCCACTGAAGATATACCTAATACATTTATGACATCCTAAGGTCGATGTATAGCTGATTTGTTACATCACTTGATCGTAGAAATAAGCCTGAGCTAGGCGAAGAAGTACCACTAATCTACCTAAATAGGATTTTTAGATAGCAATGGCTGTGCTCGAATAACCTTTTCCTTTCTGTAAATAGATAAGATAGTTACAAATGCAATATGAGGGAATGCTTTGGGTACCTATAAGTATCAGAATCGTTCACTATATATTTTTTAATTTGAAGATTTTGTGGTACATATATACTTACGACAGATACGTGATATTTTTTTTATTAAGAACCCTATTCACTTGTATTTTGGTAGTGATCAAATAATGCTTGTGTTGAACAAATAATTTTTATTGCAGATAAAAAATTTTGTGACGTGGATATGGCATTCTTGGCCCTTAAATGGGCGCCTATTAATAGCATTGAAGCGTTGATATTTACAGAAATATTTGCTAGGTTTCATCGTGAGTACACACCCCATTGTATTCCAGAATGGACGATTGCATATTTCAAGGTTACTCGGTTTGAAGTTCTACGCAGGTGAAATGAAGACTATTTTCCCAATGACAATCAATGTTTTTAAATATAGTAATCACAAAATTAGATGCCATTAATTAGCTTGAATATTCATCGACAATTTCCTAAGCTTTTGTTTTCAATTTTTTTCTCTAAGGAACTGGAAGTTCAACTCCAGTTCCTTCCTTCCTCCAGGTCTAGTTTCTTTTTACATATAGGTAATTAAATCATGTTCAATTTAATTTGAAATGCGGTCATGTTACTTTTGAATTGGGCACCAAATATATGTGACTAGTTTGAGACCTGAAAACCTGTAAAATCTTTTGATATGTTTTTGAAAATGAATAATACACAATTTATTGTTTTACTAAAAAGTTTAATTGTAACAAAGTTATAAAAGTGACTATTTTGCTCACATTATAAATCTAGAAGAAATGCAGTGGGGTTTTCTAGGTAAGTTTTGATGTGGTTAGAGAAACGCGCCATGGTGACCCCATCTATTACTCTATGGTCGGCGGAGTAGCTCGCTGTCAATATGTGGGCTTTTACCACATTGCCCTCGGCATCGAATCGCGGTAACACCTGTCATCATTAAGGGTAATTAATACTCGTACATATTTGTATGGTCGTGATAGTCTAATAAAATTCATTTTAAAACATAATGTCATTACCTGTATTTTTCCTAGAGCTCCTATCGATACCTGTGGTGGCAGAATGACAGGTTTGGTATACGTTCCACCGACCTGAAAGAGTAAAGAAAAGTTTCGTTAGAACTTAACCTAATGAACACTGCTCATCATCTATATATTTTTTACCTACCTTGATTAATATACTTCATCATCATATCATCACGCCGAGTCCCTAACGGAGCAGAGAGTATAGAGCGCCAGTTCTCTCTAGATTTACATACCTCTTTCGCTACTTTACTTTACTTAGATACTTTAATTTTGATAATAATAAATTAAATGCATGCATTTAATTAAGGCAAATTATAATTAAATTATTAACTTACAATGCCTATATTTGATATCGTGAATGTGCCTCCTGAAACATCGCTAAGCCCCAATTGTCCCTTGGATCCCTTTTCTTGAAGAATATTGAGTTCACGCGCTATTTCTAAAATTGTTTTATTTTGTACATTCTGGAAAAAAAATACACTTAATAATTCATGCCGAGTGATATGGCAATCAAGAGAGGCAATTACCACATGCGATAAAGAAAGTAATAAGGTACTAGAAAGTACTAGAGGATTGTTTGCGTATGTATACACTAAAAATTAATCTCTTTATATCTTCAGGCCTTCTCAGAATGGTGTTAGGTAGATTTGTAATAGCGCCTATTAGCCAATGTGACAGACGGCGTCAACAAAACACTAAATCTTCTCAGACCTTTGGAGGCTAGTTCGGAAGTCTTTTCTCCTTGCTGTGTGAACTACCACTGTACGATCGGGTTGACATTGATATCTATCTAGGTATACCTATGCCTAATATATCATTGGTTATGACCAAAAAGATCAAACTAGGATTCATAAATATCTTTGGGAATAATGATGAAGTACCTTGATCACAGGAACAACTAAGCCGTTAGGTGTATCCATGGCAACGCCGATGTTATGGCTCGCTTTGTAGATAATGTTTTCAGCAGTGCTATCGAGACTACTGTTGAGTATTGGGAGTGAGGTCAGACTCAACGAAGCGGCCTTGATGATTATTGGCATGTATGTAAGCTTAACTCCTCGATCTTGGGCCAATTTCTTGAGAAGCGGTCGCGATTCTACTAACTTTGTGACATCATATTCATCGCTAAACACAAAATGCGGAATTTTCTGAAAGTTAACATACAGGATTAGTTCAAACGCTGTGCCCACGTAGAATTTTATCTCATTTGATCTTTTTTCTATAATAAAGAATATACCCTATGAGTTAATCCAACTAACAATCTATGTCGGTGCTAAATTTCACCCAATTTCGTTACGTAGTTTTTGCGTTAAAAGGAACAACTATTTGTAATATTGGTAGGATAGGTACTTATAGCAATCTTTTAGGCTTACCATAGCTTCTGTCATAGACTTAATCATAGCTTTGATAAAACCAGTAACCGGAACCACTCTATCCTCGAGTAAAACTTCAACCGTAGCTTGCGCCGCAGTCACTGGTATTTCCATCGCTTTAATACTAGTCATGTCTGGGATATCATTAGAACCATCTGCATTAATATTTAAATGTGCCAGCATATCTTCCTTCAGGATTCGTCCATTTCTTCCTGTTGCTTTCACGCTACCCAAGTCTACCTTAAAATATATAATAAATTTATGTATTATAGGTATAGATTTATCATTGGGTAATATAACGACATTCGTCTGTTCGAATATTCAGAGTTTTTGGCTGCGAGCAGGTTCTCGTTGGAGCCGAATATTTGCGTGATAAACACGAATACCCCTATTTTAGGCTTTGCTTAGTCCCAAACTAGGGTAATTTACGGAATGGTCTCAGGGTATTATTATTATATATACCAACTTTGAATTGCGCTGCAATTCTTCTGACAGCTGGTGTCGTCAATACTTTCACTCTTTGATTAGTACTAGCGTCCGATTTTGGTACTTCTGTATCCGATGCTTTAACGGTTTCAGATTCCGCACCTGATGATTAAAATAATACATTTATAATACTATAGAAACAGTAACAATGCTTTATTTACTGATTATAAGGATGATAAACAGTTATAATTGATTTCATATTTCAGAAGTATCGTACCCATAGAATCGGTGAAGAGATACATTAGCGTAGTACAATGGCGCCTTGATGAGGCTTGGAAGCTATACGGTGTTCGTTTGACTACAACCTTTTTTAATGTGTAGGTACTACAAATATACCTACTGCCTCAGTTATGATTGATTAAATCTGAAAATTATTCTATGAGGTTTATATAAAGAAAGAGGAATGAAAATAAGAACATTTAAATACCTTCTTCGTCATCCTGGACTTCAATATCCACAAGTGGGTTGCCTACAAGAGCAGTCTCATCGACCTGATGATAGAGGCGGCTAACGATCCCATCATATCTGCTTGTAATAGTCACGGCCGCCTTGTCGCTCTGCACTTCGCAAATATTTTCGAATTGCTGTACGGTGTCGCCGACTTTAACGAACCTGTAATTCATTTGAATAACCATTTAAATCATATGCTCGAATCTTCGTTGTTAAGTATTTTTTCGGAAAGGGGAAACTGGATACTTGGCTTGCGATGCGAGATTCGTACTCATCAAGAAACAGCCGATTACCATCGTGCGTGTGGCAGGGCTTGGAGAATTGTGCTTTGCTGCTCTGCCTGAACACGTCCCAGACCGGCGGAGGCTGATGTTGGCGTTGATCTTGTTTGCTATTATTAATATTATAGCCCTTGCTTAAAGCCTACTTTTCGGGTAGCCCCCCGGGCCTCTTGCCGCGTTGTGGTTAGTTTCAAAGCCAGGACGGAATTAAGAACGCAAATATTTTATCCTACACATCTCTTTCACTTCTCGAGTACGATAATAAATCTCTTTATATAAATGTGGATTACTATGATCTATATTGATACTGAATATAAATAGAAATCTCAAATTATGCTCACCATTCTTTGATTACCACTTCGCGTATTCCCTCTCCGATGTCAGACAGTTTGAAAGCAACTATTTTATTAGATATGTCAGTTGTTTGAAATTTTCTTCTGCTAGTGTAACTATCAAAATTTGCGCATTTCACGAAACCGTTTGTTTTGTTCCTCAACCGATTGCTTTCCTGCGAATATCATAGCTTTGTTAGGTAAGTACCTATTCCGTAACTTAAAAATTAAACGTGATAAACTCAAAAAATTATAGAAAATAAAAATATATCGTAATTTTAATATAGGCACGTTTAAATATATGAAATCACACTAAGTTACCTATAACCTATTTAAGATATCATTTTTAATTGCATCGGATCGCTTCGATCGTCGTCGGCAGAGGCGGGATTTCCTATAGTAGAGGAGCCCACGATGCTAAATGGGGATTTACTCGAGCGTCATAGAGACCTATTGAGTTGCAAAACTTAGATAATAATAAGAAGAAAAATTTTTATATGATATATACCTTTTGATCGGTGGGGAAAGCGGCTATAGATTTTTAAATATGTAAAAAAAATACTGTTGCATGGACATTCTCGAGCGCGTCAGATATTAATAGTATCATGCCCTACTACGTGTTTTTAATAATGTGCGTATGTTAATCTGATCGTTTGCATGATGCGGGTGGTTGTATGTAAGGGTTGAAAACGAAAAAAAAAATTCTCAGGGAGTATTAAGTACACCAAAAAAGAAAGCTTTAATTCACTAATCTGACGATTTCGATGTGCCGCAAACTCGCGGCCATTTTTATAATGTGCAAAAAAATTCGCCATTTTAAATACACAAGCGTGTCAGATTAAGGTAGGGTGAGTTAATTACATCCTAAAAAGCGTCTTCCACTAATCTGACAATTTGAGAGTGACGTAAAGAAAGGGGAGGGCAGCAAAATTCTGATCCTGTATCCTTCACGGGCGGCCTTATATATGGGGCTCAAGTTTGGTGGAGGTAGTTAACCAGGTACAAGGTATCCCCCTGTATATTAATCTGCCACGCTTAATCCCGAAGTCCCCGCTTGGGCTCCCCTACTACTATTTGTTTCGTCATATTTATACATGCTTATTTTGTTTCATTCATTCTTATCTTATGCTTAATTGTACACACATGCCTAACCACTGTTATTTGCTAATAGCCTGATAGACCTTTCATCATTGCTTATCTTATTGCTATGTACTAACGATAATGAACTGTATCGTATACAGATTTAATTTTAATTCTATCGCTTATAAATCGTCTGAACTGATTATTGTAGCTCATTATTAGATAACTATTCCCAACGGGAAAGACTAATTACCACCGTACGTTTTAACAAACAAATGTCTTGAACACTTGAATGAGACCTTGGTAACACTCAACATTCATAAATATGATTTGCAATTCAACATAAACATTTCCAAGTAAGAATAGCATTATCAATTAGGTAAAATACGATCAACTTACATTCTGTATCAACGCACATACAGTGCGGTAGTTATTAATATTCCTGAGGTTCACAAATCTTTTTCTCAGCAACAACGCCATTATGGCATTCAAATAGTTTATAAATTAACCATTCCTAAGTAATATACTCTTAAGAAGGTGCGGCACACGTACGTCGCGGTCGGGCGCGGTGGCACTACTGGGCAGTACTGGGTATTATCGTTGCATTATCAGTGGGCCAAAGAATCGATTAACATTACAAAATAAAATAAATTACTAGACGAATTGTTTTTCATCAATTGAATTAACGTCATAGGTCAGCGATCTATATCAACATACTGACATTTTCACTTGTACATTGGCGGAATGTATAAGAGTAACTCTTAACCTGTTATCGGATGATCCATAGCTTTTTATCGCATAGGGTACCTGTCATGATAATATAAGCCTGGAAAAAACATACACATGCATTGAAAAATTCCTATATGCAATGCAACAGTTAGGAAAATGTTGCTCGAGTTTGTTGGCTCGCGTCTTGTCACTTGTCAAGTGTGTATAGCTCGCAATTAGAAATTTACAATTAACGTAAATAAAACGAAGGAATAAGCAATTGTTTTATTAAAGACATAATAAACATGTTAAAGTGAATAAATACAATAATTTAATCAATATGTACCCGTAATTATGTCATGCAACGCGAGACGTCGAAAGGTGGCCACCCAAGTAGTCGACACCACGATTGCAAGTTCGGGAAGGTCCTACTGACGACTCTTAGGTAGTACTTAGGTAGTTTTATACGTAGGTTAGTAACGGCTACTGTGCATCAATTTGCGCGTTCAATTGTCTCTTCAATGTTCAATTTTGCTATCACCTTAGTGATTACTGAGTACCTTATTTAGTAATTTTAGACATTTCTCACAATAAATTAAGTACATTTTTTTTCCACATCCTAAAAAATTTGTGGATATTCTACCAGCTGACTTATTACTTATTGCAAAATAATGTCTGTTCTCATTATATAACTTTTACCCTTCATGGAAAAATCCGTACAAAAGCTTATTGTTTTATTTTCTTCTTTCTCTTTTTTTATTAACTCTCTTTCTTTTGACCTTTTTAAGTTTCTCTTAATTACCTGATGTTAATTGTAACCTAATTTGTTGTCATTCAAAACTAATATCGGCCGGTGGGAACAGATACCTATATTATATAGTTAAATAACGTTTTATATATTTAATTCTCCTCGCTGTCAATTCAAAGCGAAAGAAGTGAATATCAAACTTAAAATAGAAGTATTGGTTTCCGATTATATCTCAAAGCCCGGTTAGCAAGTAGATATATACAAAACTAGATTGCCTCTAGTAAGAAAGGAAGCAGTTTCATATATTAAGTAGGTATATTATAATTGAGTACATTGCATTCTACAAGCAAGTAATCACTTAACTTACAAACTTAATTCGAATAACTAAATTGGAAGAATCGTATTTCATCACAACACGGAATGGAATAGATTCAGTTACAGCGAGGACATCGAATTTATGGAAGACATGAAATTTTCGTTTTATTGTGTCTATTTGATTTATTGCAGATTTATAATGAAATTTTATTAGTTCTTGGTGTGTTTCATTATACCTAGCCATATTTTTTGACGAAGACCATATCTAAATATTAACGTAATAAATAGTGTTTATTACATAAGGAATTAAATACATTTTCGACGTCTGCTGTTTTAACTGATAGCGAAGTGCTTTTTAACAATTAATTGGACTAATTACATCATTTACAACAAACCTACTGTTAACACAAATATAAAAATCAATACATTTTAGTGATCGTTATCTTACTGGGGATCGAACACAAGATCTCGATGCCAAGCTAAGCGTATTACCACCGAGCTTGGGTGGGAAATTATGTCTAATTATAGTAGGTAGATACATTTTATAATTTTGCAGTGCATCGGTTATCTTACAATACGCCATGTACGAAATCGTTAATCTTACAATAAATTTAACAGTGACAAAAATAAATAGCATTTCAGTGAGTAACTACACATCTCGTTAATAATATTGTTAAGTTCCTTATTAATGTATCATTTCAAGTCTAGTTGTTATTTAGTTATAAAAATTCACTAGCCTTTTATAATGTTATTTAATACACTATAAGAGCAAGGCCAAGTTTTATAGATTCGCTAAAGAAAATAACGTGGGAACGAAAACAAGTGTGGGATCACGGCCAGCCTTCGTGATCAAATCCACTGATAAGAAAATTTCTAAATAATTATGGAAGTAACCGGACAAGACAAGGAACGATATTCGCAAGAGTAACCGTACAATAAGAAAAGTAGCTTTTTGTTATGTTAGGGATTATAGTATATAACATAGTAGGTAGAGACGGGTCAGATTGCTTAGAATTGCAATTTTTTAATTGCAAGGACCCCTAATATGACAATCTTTTCCTAATTACCTAACTATTGAACAAAATGATGACAACTTTCAAATATTGCTGACAAAAGGTAAATTATATTTACTCTGCCTACGTCTTGTGGAAACTCGTGAAGTTATGGATGAAAAAGTCATCGATATGCTTGCTATTATATATTTATGTATATAAATATTATACAAATTCTCAAAATAAAGTAATCGCTTCTAATTTTATTTGCGTGGAACTAACTACCTACTTGATGATACATGATCACCATCAAATTTTCGTATGGTTATTTAAAATGATAAAATAAGATTGATGCGAAAGTTTGTGTCTCTGTTACGTATAAACTAATACTAAGGAACTAAGGAATAGCATAATTACCTAAATGTAGCACAAAATCGCACACGATTGTCATTCCATAACTCATCAGTATATTTAAGCTAGAAATTATATATACCCTTACACCTTCCCACAAGGGTCCCTGAAGGGTTAGGCAGAAGTTTATAGGTAGTAACCACACACCCACTTTCCGCCAGAGATATATTTTATGTGCCAACGTGACAGAACGCGAGTCCATCGCCGTTACTCAAGCACGACTATACCATATGCCTTTGAATTGCTTCTCAGAGGTATGCAGGTTTCCTCTCGATGGTTTCCTTCACCGTAAAGCTCACGGTGTGACTAATCACTGTACGTGAGTTGGAATAAACTCATTGGTACAGTCGGGAATCGAACTTGGGATCTTTGTGTCGCAGGCAACTATTCGAACCACTAGGCCACCACGGCTTATAATGAATAAAATGTATATTGATGACCGCAGTATATTATAATCCCCAACGCAAAAGCGTTTATGAATTAGTCAATCAAGACATCTATATTTTACAATATTACCTATTAGTAGTACAATTTCTATTGGAATATAATAAATAGAATAGGAAATTATTAAACTATTGGTCTGGTATTGGTTGAGTCTAGAATCCAATGCAATGTACGAGATACTATAAACTATATAAATAATATTAAAAAAATATATATATCCTCACGCCTTCCCACAAGGGTCCCCGAAGGGGTAGGCAGAGGTGTATAGGTAATACCCACACATGCACTGTTTTTTTAATTTACATACATAATTTGGATCCCTAAACTTACTTTTCTATTTGTACGGTTATACTAATCGATTGTGTTTGTAATAATATATAATAATATATCCTCACGCCTTCCCACAAGGGTCCCCGAAGGGGTAGGCAGAGGTGTATAGGTAATACCCACACACCCACTTTCCGCCAGAGGTATATTAGGTGCCAACGTGACAGATGGCGAGTCCATCGCCGTGTTTGTAACGAACCATAAATATTCTAGCAAACGACTTTTTGGTAATTTAGTCTGACTCGGTATCTTTACGAAAAGGGCCTTACCCATAACGCGATATTAGCCGTACGATTAAAGAATGTTTTTGGGTCAGATATATGTCAATCAATCAAACAAATGTATATGACATCTTATATCTCCTTTTCACTCTCTTGAATAACTATGGCTTCAGACTGTCATGCGCCCTTCTAACGAAGCAACAACATCAAACTAATCAAGTGAAAAGTACATTTAAATAGTTATCATCTGGTCTTAATAACGCTATTGTATTTGTGAGTCCGTAAATTACAATGGAATGAAACGTTAAACTAAATAAATGTAGTTTAAACTCTGATATCAGAGGCACCATGGCATAGAAAAACCACAGTCCATCTACCGATAAGTATGTATGAAGGGACTGATGTATGTGGCTGAAGTGAAAGAAGTCTGTAAGTCTAGAGCGAACTGGCTCTCTGCCTAATGTTAGGGACTCGGCTTGATGATATGTATGTAGTATGCTTGTATCAATTCCATCAAAGTAGGCATTTAACACCTGTCAATATAATATATTTTCAGTGAGATATTTCCAAATGTGCAACATCAAATAGTTCTTACTTAGTAATTGGTGCTGTTACGTCACGAATATTGACAGTCGATGAATGAGTCAGTTTATAAGTACTTATCGAAAAATACTTCAGTAAACTTTCACAGCTGACGACCTGATAACCTAGCTTATATTAATAGCATCATAAATTTGTGTAACCAGGAGTTCAGCTTGGAAAGTCATTCGGTTTTACTACGCTAAGTAATTGTTCGTTGTTACAACATCTACTCGTGCCCCACATTTTGAACGTATGTTTACTGAAAAAGTTACCCTACTTTACAGAAAATTTTATAGATTTAGTCAAAGTTATCATGATCATGTAATATACTCGAGGAGGCTTCAAGATAGAAAAAAGGCTCAAATTAAATGTGTACAAAGTAAAGTAAATTTGATGGATGAGGTGTTCAAGTGAGTTTGCTTTAAAGCAGAAATTTAATTGTGCTCACACGTAGTGTATTATACATTGGTTTGAGGTCAATGATTAAATCGTACGTAAATAGTTGTTGACTAACGTTAATTAAATTCCATTCGTTTCTATTTTTATACATTAATATTACGTCGAAATCAGCATTTAAGTTTTAATGTATGTCGTTTATTACATCGCAATACGCTCTTACATCACTTAGAGCAAGAACTCTGATATTGCCAATTTATTAAATAGATATAATTTATACACCTGTTTTATTGAACATGAGATATATTTATAAATCCGCGCATTAGATAAATTTTAAGTTTTATCACGAATATAACACATCTTAATACTAATAAACAGTTAATTATGTTAACATTAATACTTTTAGAATCCCACATTTAAATTACTTAGGTAAACATTCTTATCATATTACAATTCCACGATTACTGGAACTTTTCACCCCTATAAAAATTAGCACTTCTGGATAGTGTTTCTGGGGTAGTTGAGCGTTTTATTGTTTGCAAACAAACCTACACCACGAACACATTTACCGCTAGATTTAAGGCTACACATCCTCAAACAAACCTTTACATAACAAACGGTCACTTAGGAACAACGTAAAGTTTTTATACATCCACTGTTAACTAGGATACGAAATCACGGGTTTGTTCATTGCATTTAAGAGTAAAGCCACTCATGGAATTATCGACAATTTATATTAACTAAAGTTACATTGAGGAAGCTCTTTTTAAATAACATCAACTTTTACGCTGAACGGCCACTTATAAGTTTTACGTAATTTCGCGCGCGTATTGTAATTTGACTCACTACACTACACTAGAGCTGTATCAAACTAGAAGTCAGTAGTGTGAGGCATGGTCTGTTGCTCGCACCTGGGTCAGGGACTGTTGTAGTTCGGGGAGGTGGTCGCGGGGGAGAAGGGCGGCGTGACGAGCGGCACCAGTTCGGACTGGAGCCGCGGCCCGCGTCACACGGCGGGTTCGGGCGATGGTATCTCCGCGAATTTAACTTCGCGGCCACGCCGGAATGACGCGGTGCGCCGCGGCGGGCTGCGCCGGCGCACGGGCGGTTGCAGGCTCGCAGAAGAGGCTTGCGGGAGCAACCGCGGCGGCTGCGGTACTCGCCCAAATGGTGACTGCCGTAGGAACTGGCGCGCCACCATGGGTTGCCAGTATGACGTAGCTGTAAATTTTACGAATGCAGTAATTTCGATCAGTAGGTACAGACGGGATTTACGCCTTGTAATGCCAATATTTCGTAACACTATTGCTACTGTGTAGATCCCTTAGAGGTGTAAACCAAGGCTGCCAGCGGATTATCACAGATTCCGGGTGCTTATTGGACAAATTGCAAACCAGTTTAAATAGTTAGTCGCTTAGTTTGGAAACTAGCCAATTGTGTTAGTCTGGATGGCGACCCTAATGTATTAACGATATATATTAATTAATTATTATTATATCTACTTGCATGTGGACTCTATTGAGTTTCATTGCTATGTATAAGATTATTTCCTAATAATGCTAAAAAATAATGAAAGGTTGTAATATTTTATTAACCTCGTGGAGAAGTGGTCTTAGCTCGCCAAGCGACGCTGCGCAGTCGTCCGCGCGCGCCTTCGTGCACCGCGTCGACGCTGGCTGAGCGCGTGAGGTGTGCCGGCGTGCTATCGCGCTCCACGCCCGTGCCTGCACCCAGCCCCTCGCTCACCGAGTACAGTTTGTGTGTTATATCCTTACCTGAAAATATACCATTAGTTTACATCCCAATACCCATGCAATCCTATAATATTATGTTTGTCACGAAGTTTGTTACTCAGTCGCGCCAGAACAGCTAACGGAATTAGATGAAAATTAGACACAGAGATTGATTTATTATTAGCGGCATTATTAAGAAAAACAGTTGTAAATAAATTTGCGATAATGCCTGCAGTATGACAAAACTGTGTCGTAGACATTAACATTCATCTCCAGAAAGAGGCGTTAAAAGAGTGTCTAGTTGATACAATTAACACATTAGTTGTATCTTTTTCCAGAATAAAAATCTATTAACGAAATGAAATTGAACACGACTGAAACCGCTTGGACAGCTAACCAGGTAGTAGAATATCCATTACTGAAAAGTGTTTACTTTATTGCTCATATACACTGTTTTTTAGTTATAAACTGTCTTAATTAGTTATAGTATAGTATTATTGCCTTAATTTCTTTGACAATACCTAGTCGTCTAAATAACGTAATAATAAAATCGCAAGCAAATAATAAATGTAATAATAATAATGAGATTCATAAGAAAGTAATTGTACATATGTAGTTGGTAAATAAATGTAAATATAATAGCAACCTAATATTTACGGCAAAACGCCATTGTTAAACCTTTGAAATGTTCGAAAAGATTGCTTCGTCAGCTTGGAACAATCTTGAACAAGTGCCGGCGATTGTATCAGTTAATTATTTAGATTACTTATTATTCCCATACAAGGGACTAAAAAAGACGATGGAACATCGAGGGAGCGCGAAAAGCACTTTGTAAATTGGTATGCATTCAACGTTTAATTGAGTAATTTGGGGAGCACAAACAAGTTGAGCTTAGAATATATTTACTATACTTATAACCCCAAGGAAATGCGCGTCGAAACTTATTGTTAGAATTGTATTGTGTATTCTTTTATTAACACCCTATTCTTGGTTTCCTAAAATATCCGAAACTATTTGAGGTTAACTTTGAGGAGTTTAAGCACTCTTTAGTTATAGGTGTAATGGAAGTAGAAAGTTGAACAGACCTATAAGACAGTCGAGCACGACTTTAAGCGCTGGGCGGTGACGTAGTACGCGCTCCAGGCGCATGCGCGGCCAGCATACGCACGTGCTCACTTCTTCCGCTATCACGGTCACCTGGAAGTACGAGTAAGGCAAAATATAAAAAAATATCATAGTCGATCGTAGTTCGATCTCTTCGAAAAATGTGCGGCGTAACGATATTAGATCGAATCCGCAATGAAGAGATTCGCAAATCAACTGGCGTGAATGAGGGCGTGATTGTAAAGATGAAGAAAGGCATGTTACGTTGGTTTGGACACATAGAAAGGATGAGCGAAGAAAGATTGACGAAACAGATATACAAAGCAAAAGTGTGTGCAAGAAGAGGCAGAGGAAGGCCACGTTCCAACTACCTGGATCAAATAGATCGGACTCTGAAGGACGGAACGTTAAGAGTACTCGAAACCGACGAGCATGTATGAAGAGACTGATGAATGTGGACGAAGCGAAAGAGGTATGTAAGTCTAGAGAGAACTGGCGCTCTATACTCTCTGCCTACCCCGTTAGGGACTTGGCGTGATGATATGTATGTATGTATGTATATCATAGTCCACTGACATCTGGACAATATTATGGTAGTTGTTAACATTTTCGAGGTAGCTATTTTATTGTTCTGTCTCTGTTTCGTTTTATTCCTGTATTCCCTGGATACTAAATGATCACAATGTAATCGTTATTTTGCCTATTTATTCAAATATAACAGATATAGTCAGTCAAATTTATTTTGTAATAATGAATAAAATAATGTAACTGATTGCTCTGCTCTTTTAGCTAGTAACGTTTACCTCTACCTCGACAAAGCTCGTACGGTTCTTAGTTTCAACTTCCTTAAACTATCCCTTGCAGTCACTTATTATGTGGTATAATAAATATTTCTTCGTTGTTGAGGTCAGCATTTAAATTAAGGACTAATTAATACATGTGCATATTTTCTTGAAAACATAATTGCGGTAGATAATCATTTAAAATATTCACGCGTTATTTTAATGTAATTAGGAGTTAGAACTAATTAATTCCATTGTGTTTAATGCCTTTAATAATCTTTTGTAGTCTTAGGTACCTGGAAAACATCGTCCGATTGTTCTCTGTTGGCCTCCCACTCGGGCGAGTCCACGAACTGGTACGGCTGTATGAAGTGGAGGTGTGTTTCGTCACAGCTCACTCGCATCCTGATTTCAGAGCACCACAATAATAGTAGTATAGTAAATATAGAGTTGTCATATTCATAATGATTCATAATGATTGACGGAGCACATTGTCCCATGTGTGTACTTATAAGGGTGCACCAACCACACTTTGCTAAATACATTAATAATAAATATATATTCTCACACCTTCCCACAAGGGTCCCTGAAAGAGTAGGCAGAGGTGTATATAGGTAATACCCATACACCCACTTTCCGCCAGAGATGTATAATATAGTACTTACTATGTATTAAAATGCTGGTCATATTCAACTATTTATATTATCTCGTTTTTTTTACGATCGCGAACGAAGCCGCGGGCACAGATAAATCTTAATACCTACTTTTAAGAATCTAAAGATTCAGCGTTGCTATTAATAACGCTAATGTATTTTAAGATAAGATACCAATACATAAAAACATTAACTGATTTACAACTGGCGCAAATACCATGTTCTAGTCAATAATGTATTATATATAAACTGAGGGTTCTAAACATTGTAGGTAGGTATGTAAGATATTCTCAGTAGGTACGAAGTGGAACTTTGAATAGAGATACGTCTACCACTGTTCGAGTTTAGAGTTCAATACACTCAAGTGAATAAACAAATTTACGAAAGTAGCGACTGTAAGTGAAGGTATGGAAAACAGCTGTCCTCTTTATTATATTTCGTTCTATAAATAAAACTGAGCGGAGAAAATGCCATAAACAAATATACGTCTTCCCACAGAGTTACTGAAGGAATAGACAGTGGTGTAAATAAACCCTCTTTCACCGTAGATATATTTGTGTTCGAACGTGACAGATGGCGAGTCTGTCGTCGTTCCATACTTCTATACATTTTCTTCGCAAAGTTTCTTCATACATATTTTCCTTCACTATAAAAGTAGTGATTCAGTTTGCAGTCATACAATGTTGAATTGGAATATTGAAACAGGAAGCAATATGCACTTTCCTTGAAGTACTGTGGTCACGTACAAGATTTTATGGAACTATGCCACATAACCACTGTATGTATGTGTGTTCGACCTAATGCTAGCAATAATATCATAAAGTATACTCGACTAATGCAAGCCATTTGTATGCTTTTAGTTTAGTAAAGACTATAAAACTGCATTATAAAGATATGGATAGGGTAAGATATGAATGTAACTTATTTATTATATTAATTAACCTCCCAAAATGTAGGGTGTTTCATTGCGCTATAATCCTAGCTTATATAGCAACTGTGTTGACGGAGTGGAACGATAGGCCTTTCTAGTCTTACAGATATAAAGATACCAGTGCCCCGCGCTTATACCCGTGTAATATTTGAGATCATAATTTATTCTGAAATAAAACATAATCCAGGTAATAATCTATTACTGAGTCAAATTACATAAAGAAGTCTCTTTCAGCCTACTTGCCTACTAAATTCCATATATCCTCACAAACTTTAACTTTTTAATAATATTAGTAGGATTTCTTTGTAATAAGCGATACTGGTACTACTCACTTGCCCTTCAGTAAAATAGAAAGCCTTTCATCAGCAGGCGTGACCTCTTCGACCGCATAAGCTTCGCCAGGGTCGAGGCGGACGATCCTCGCTTCGCGAGTCAACTCTTGGAAGTGCTTCTTGTTCACTTTCAGAGGTTTGAACAGCTTCAAGTATAGTTCTGTCAGCTCCAGTGACAGCGCTGGTGGTAAGAATCTATGGACATGACCGAGTTAAATTCTTATTAATTGTAAAATAAAATGTAATAAAAAAAGTAGTGTCAATCTCTCATGCCTCTTATACTATAACTTGTGTTGTCTTTGGAGCTACTTATATCTGCTTTAATAACTAGTACTCCAAACAACTAACATCGACCTATACGACGGCACGGTTAGCTTAGACTGTCGAAATATTCCGAAAAAAAACTTACATTATACACATATCATCACATCTACACATAAATATGTCCGATGTTAAACAGCCATAATTACACCTCTACTTTCCGGGAACATTGCAATCCAAATTGTATACAGAATATCGGGTATAAGTCCGTGGATAAGTCCACGCTTTATGGATTGGAAATACTAACAATAATAACCTTGTGACAATTCTACGCAAATTGACCTAGTCCCAAATTAAGCAAAGCTTGTGTTATGGTTACTAGACAACGATATATTTACTTATATAGATAGATATATACATAAATACATAGGACAAGACTAAGGTACAAATACTCGTGTTCATCACACAAATGTATGCCTTCGGCGGGATTCAAACCCGCAACCTCAAGTTTCACAATCAGGAGCTCTAACCACTTTACCAGACGGCCGTCTAATAATGGATGGGCTGTTATAGTCGGCAGCCGGTTAATCCGAGAGACTTGCCTTATGACAAGGAAGATGGTGTGTAGAGAGTTGACGAGCACGAGGGCCATGCTCCAGGCGAGCACGTCCGGCGCGCATACCTCCGCGCCGGCCCACATGCCCATCAGCACCGCGCCCGCCGCCGCCAGCGCGCGGAGCACTAGTATGCTCTGCTTGAAGCTCTTCGGCGCGAGGAATGCGATCGCGAAGCACAGGTTCGCTGCCTGTTATATGCGTATATAATTACTATTACTACTAATGTACTACTCAGAAACTGAATTGTTTTATATTTATTCAATTTCATTGCTTAACACTATTTCTAAGCAATGATAGTTTAAAAATGTGTAATCTTCGCCAATCTATGCAAAGAAGATAAGGGATCCTCGTGCTATTGCCATCAACATACAAGAGTGCGAGAGGGAGATATACCTAGAGGTTCTTTGCTATCCCACTGTTCCCTTACTGTTCCTGGATAAATATTGCAATAGCACGACTTGGTAAGGTCCGTCTAATAAAAATCCCATTGGACTGTATATGCAAACTGTACCTTACACAGTATTATTTAGTTACCTGAAACAGGTCCTGTTGCGCACTAGTCCACTTAGCGCAGAACCAATGGTTGTCGTGCTCATCGGTAGAGTTTGCGTTGAGGAGGTCGAAGTCGCTGTCGAAGGTGCTGTTAATAGTAGTGTTGTAGCCGAGCGTGGCGTTGAGCCAGGGCGGTGGCGCGGGCGGCGCGGGCGCCATGGCGGAGCGCTCGCGACCCCCCGGCCGCCCGCCGCCCGCGCGCGCCTCCCGCTCGCCGCCGCCCCTGCGCCTCTCACCGGACACGAGACGATTCAGCTGGGCTCGCGCCTTTAGTATTACCAACTCCATCACCACACACTGGCACACACTCCGCGCACGAGCCCACACTACCTGCAAGCCAAAATATATTGTTTGGATGAGGTACGTTAGACAAAGCCTAACAATTTTTTTTTATAATAACACACGGATGCGCTCAGCGTGATAGTGTTTGTTCGCGCCAATGCATTGTAATCGTATCTACATATTTGCTGTGTCAACAATACAATAACCCATTACTTTTACACGGTGACCTCACATGTACAGACAGCAAACAGACTTTACACACTGACCGAACATTATTCACATCTTCATATGCGTACTTGCGTAGTCGCAATAATATTTCTATTCGCTCGTATGTAATGATATATTTGAACTCTAACGAGACACGTGCCTTGTTCGTCACCCGGCTTTAGTGTGCGTTTGAATATTTTCTCAGACGTATGTTGATTTCTTCGCAATTATATTTTTCGCAAGTACCTAAGTAAAACGTAAAGTACATATAGTAAAGTAATATTCCGTGACGAGTGCAGTGAAATGGCTCATATTAATATGTATATGTCACATAATTAATTCAACGCATCTGGTTAGGAAACAGCAGTAAAACACAGGAGACGCGTAGCAAACAGCCATGACGAATACACCCGCGATATAAACGCGGGTACCCCCACTGCCGAGGCGACAGCAGCGCTGGACAAGAGCGCAATCATAGCCGTCACCAACGAGGCCAATAAGTCTCAGGACTCCCCCTTGTCCCCCGAATCTGTCATTGTGGACTCCGAAATGGAGGCATTACAATCCGAGTCGTCCGAGGGCTCCTCGGACGAATTTACGCCCGTCACGGGCTCCAAGAAGCGCGCCAGACGCGCTAAAAAGAAGGAGGCCTCAACCTCACCCTCCCCCCCCACTAAAGCCCCCAAGACCGTGCCCGTGCCCGCCGCACAGCCCTCCCCGGTAGCCTCGTCCTCGGCACCCCCCTCCCCCGCCCCCTCGCCTCTCCGGAAGCCGAAGCCACTCAGGCTAGCCGGCTCTCCCCCGTCCCGCGACCCACGCGGCCCTCCTCGACGAAGGAGCGCTCTTTCCCCCCCGTATTCGTCCACACTAAGTCCAAGTGGACGGAAATCTCCGGTTGGTGTAAAACCAACCGTATCTCCTTCACCCGGGCCACGGCCACAGCCGAGGGCATTAAGGTGCACCTCCCGAATTCGACTGAATTCCGAGCCTTCACCAAGCTCCTGCAGGCCAGAAGTGTGGAATACCACACTTATGACCTGCCGGAGGACCGTTTACTCCGGGTCGTCATCCGCGGCGTCCCACGCGAAATCGATACCGAGTCGCTCAAAGATGATCTGAAGGCTCAGAATGTCGCGGTGAAGGAGGTGCACCGCATGCACCGACAAAATGCCGGAGAGGCATTTAACATGGTCCTCGCCATCTGCGAGAACTCCCCCGACGGCAAAGCCGTCTTTAATATTAAAACCCTATGCCACCTGTCTGGCATAAGGGTTGAAACTCCCCACAAGGGCGGCCCTATAGGGCAGTGTCACAACTGCCAACTATACGGGCACGCTTCGCGTAACTGCAACGCGAAACCCAGGTGCGTCAAGTGCCTGGGTGATCATGGGACGAGCGACTGCTCGCGCCCTAAGGACCGCACACTCACCGACTCGCCCCCTAGTTGCGTGCTTTGCCGCCAGGAAGGCCACCCGGCCAATTACAGGGGCTGTCCCAAAGCCCCCAAGCCCAGACCGGTCGTGGTCAAGAGGGCGGCGGCCCGCGAATGGCGTAACGCCCCCCCCGCGCAACCCGCCCCACCTCGACCTTCTCCGTGGAGGGCCCTCCCTCCGAGGGACTTTCCACCCCTTCCACAAGCGTCCCCCCCTGTCCCCTCAGCGGCCCCGAGCCCGCAGATTACACCTCTGCCGTCGCTCTCCACCGCCAAACCCCAACAGCCCCAGCCCCAGGCTGCTTATCCCCCTCGTAGACCCCAGGCGGTCCAGCCCACTTCCTCCCCCTCTGAAGCCTCCGCCAACATGGCATTCCTGGCGGATCTTTTCTCCACCGTCAACCTCTCAAGGGTTAACGAGATGGCACGAAGCCTCAGGGCCGTCCGGAAGGACCCTCTGGCCCTCCTCCAGGTCCTCGGCGACTACGCCGATGTATCAGAGTCCCTGGCTACCTTCTCGTCCAACCAATAATGGACTCAAACGTAAGCAGCAGAATCAAACCCCGATCACTTTCAATTGGCTACTTTAATGCCAACGGCATTCACATCCAAAAGGAAGAGATCGCCGCGTTCCTCCGCGATAACAATATCGACGTTTTCTTAGTGCAGGAAACCTTCTTGAAACCATCACACCGAGACCCTAGAATTGCAAACTACTGCGTAGTTCGCAATGATAGATCTCGATCCGCCCTCGGTGGTACTTTGATCTATTACAAGAGGTCCCTGCACTGTATTCCGATCCAACCGCCAACCCTCTCTCACATTGAGACCTCAATCTGTCGATTAGGAATGACCGGCCATCAGCCGATCACGATAGTCTCTGCATACTGTTCCCCTGTTAACTCGACGGCCGATATCAAAGCGGATATCAAAGCCCTCATCAACCTCAGTAGCTCGGTTATTATCGCGGGTGACCTGAATGCCAAGAGCGATGCTTGGAACAGCCACTCACGAAATAACAGAGGACGCCAATTGGAGGACCTCAGCGGGCTCCTCCAATTCGACGTCATTGCGCCTATGCACCCCACCCACTATCCCGAGAATATCAGCCACCGACCGGACGTACTAGACATTGCGATCCTCAAGAATGTAAACCTCCGTTTGCACTCGTTGAGGTCGCACGACGAGTTAGATTCCGACCACCGACCTGTGACCTTAGCGCTCTCCCCCCGACTAGGCCCCCCGGACTCAGGTCAGTCCCCACCACAGAAAAAGATAACAGACTGGAGAAAACTGGAGGAACTCCTCAAGTCCTCTTCATCTGTTCACTTAGATAGTATCCCGCCCCTCATAGAGTCGGCAGCCGACACTCAAAAGGCGGTCGATTCCCTCACAGCTCACGTACAGTCAGCCGTGGACGCCTGTTCACGGCAAGTTCCGGTGATGGAAGACCATCGCTGGAAACTTCCCG